>PVLC010036972.1:0-15501 GCA_004027655.1 Graphiurus murinus | reverse complement strand
TCAAAGCTCTTTCTCCCTGTAGAACTGGGGTAGGTGAGATGGTGCCTTAGAGTGTACTCTGTATACATGCATTTTTTTCCTACCAAGGTCTGTTGATGTGCCTATTAGCCCTATGGGACTGTGAGTCCCTCTAAGGCTCAATACTTCCTGGTATCTTTTTAGGAGCTTAATATAATGTTTTGTTGAAGAAAGGAATAAAGAGATAGATAGATAAATAAATAAATAACCACTTATATATGTGTTATGAGATACCCCAAGCCCAAATGTGTGTCAGGGGAAGCTTCCTACAGAATATGGCATTCAAACTGAGTTTTGAAGGATGAATTGGGCTGGCTAGGAGTATGTAGGGGAAAAGGTTTCTGTGCAGATGGACCAGCTCATGCAAGAGCATACATGGCACATTAGAGGAGCTGTCAGCTACCACTGTGGCTGGAACAGAGGGATGTGAAACTGGAGGCACGGGGAACCACACTGTAAAAGTTTATGTGGCATGAAAAGGAGTTTGGATTTTGTCTTGAGGGCAATGGAAAGTCATGGAGGAATATGAGCTCCTACTCTTGCGTACAGACCATCTTTGCCTGTCCTGGAGCTCTCTCTTTAGATAGGTCCTAGAGCTGGGGGACAGTCACAGGGGTCACAGGGTTAAGAAAGTAGTATGACATATGACATACCACTTGAGGGTGACTGTGGGAAATTCAGAAGCCTTCTTAGAGCCAAAATAGGGTCTTTCTTTTGCATTAGTAAGATTGGAAGTTCCCAGGATCATCTCTCTTTTTTGAGATGCTATTTATCAATTTTCCCCCTATGGTGAGTGTATAAATAAATAAATAAATATCTTCACATATAATAAATAAATATGTGAAGATATTTATTTATTTATTTATTTATTTATTTATTTATTTTTTTTTTTGGTACTGGGGATTGAACTCAGGGGCATTCTACCTCCGAGCTATGCCCCCAGCCCTATTTTTTTATTATTCTTTATTTTGAAACCGAGTCTCACTAAGTTGCGGAGTGCCTCACTAGGTAGCTGAGGCTGGTCGCGAACCCGGATCCTCCGGTCTCAGCCTCCCGAATGCTGGGATTACAAGCATGCACCACCACGCCCGGCTAAGATATTTATTTTATTCTAGAAGTTTTTTTTTTTTTTTGCATTTAGATTTATGATCTATCTCAAATAAAATTTTAATATGGTTTGCAAAAGGGAATGAGGATAATTTCCCCTCCAGATATATTGTGTTATTTATACACAATTTGTTGAAATTCTCCATTGGAGCTTTCATAAAAAATCAATTGATCATATAAGTGTGGGTCTATGGACTCTAATATGTTCCATGAATTTCTTTGTCAGTCTTTATGCCAATACCACAGTGAACTGATTGCTACAATTTTATAGTAACTCTCAAAATCTAGTAATCTTTCACACTTGTTCCTCTTTTTCAAACTTTAGACTATTCTATATTCTGTACATAATGTACATATATAAATTTACATATGTAAATTTTAGAATTTTGGTAATTTCTACAAGAAAAGTCTGCTGGAGTTTTGACTGGGATTTTCTTTTTTTTTTTTTTTTATGGTACTGGGGATTGAACTCAGGGGCATTCTACCTCTGAGCTATACCCCCAGCCCTATTTTTTTTTTATTCTTTATTTTGAAACAGGGTCTCACTAAGTTGTGGAGGGTCTCACTAGATAGCTGAGGCTGGCCTCCAACCCAGTCCTCCAGTCTCAACCTTCCAAATGTTGGGATTACAAGTGTGTGCCACCACACCCGGCTGGGATTATATTTCATCTGCAGATCAATTTTGAAAAAAATTAGCATCCTAAAACTAATACTGAGTCTTCCAATCCATGAACTTGGTATATCCACTTATTATTTAGGGCTTTAAATTTTTCTTTCAACAATGTTTTATAAATTTTGGTGTGAAGGTCATGCACATCTTATGTTAGCTTTATTCCTAGATGTTTAGTTTTTTTAATGCTATTACAAAATGGCATTTAAAATTATTTTTATTTTCTAATTGTTGCTAGTATATATAAGCAATTTCTACATAAGTGACCTTGTATAGAGTGATATTGTTAAATTATTTATTAATTTTAATAGTTTTAATATTGATTCTTTTGAATTATTTATATGTTCAATCAAATAGTCTGTAAATAATGCTAGTATTATTTCTTCCTTTCCTATCTTTATAACTTCTTTATAATAAGCCTATTGTACTGGCTTGGATCTCTGATATAATATTAATAATAGTGGACATCTTTGTTTTATTGCCAAATTCAGGAGAAGTCATGTAATATTTTACCATTAAGTATAATTTTTGCTGTAGAACATTTCCTTATTTCTGAGTTTGCTGAGAATTTTTTTAAAATCAAGAATAGACGTTGTATTCCATCAAATTTTTTTCTCTACATCTATTGAGATAATTATATTGCAGGATAACTGTAGTAGATTCTATTAGTGTGGTAATTCATTGATTTTTGAGAGTTAAATCAGCCTTACATTCTTAGAATATAGCCATTATATATTATCTGTTTTATATATTGATGGTTTCAATTTACCAAAGTTTCATTTAAAACTTTTCACCTATGTTTGTAAATAAGATGGTCTGTGAGTTTCCCTTCTTAAAATGTCATTCTCAGGTGTTCACCTGGTAAAAGTAGGGCTAGTTTTATCTAACAAGTGGGAATTTTTTGTTATTTTTCTTCTCTTTTCCTGGAGGACTTTGTGTAAGATTAGTAATATTTTTCACAAATATTTAGAAGAATTTACTAGTTAAGCCATTTAAGCCTGGAATTTTTTTTCATGAGAATGTTTTAAATTAGAAATCCAAATTACTTAAGAAATATAAGGGAGTTCTTTATGTTAAGTTTGGAAAGTTGTGCTTCCCAAGGACTTGTTCATTTTCATTAAATTGTTAAATTTACTGGCATAAAGATACACACTTAAAACCAAATATATCAGCCAGGCATGGTGGCTCATGCTTGTAATTCCAGTACTTGGGGAGGCTGAGACAGGAGGATCTCAGGTTCGAGACCAACCTCAGCTACTTAGTGAGGCCCTCTGCAACTTAGTGAGACCCTGTTTCAAAATAAAGAATAAAAATAGGACTGGGGGTATAGCTCAGGTAGAATGCTCCTGGGTTCAAACCCCAGTACAGAAATATATATATATATATATATATATATATAAATTTACTATAATTGTAAATAGACTAAACATTGAAATTAAAGAGAAAGATATTCAATATTTATTTTATAAATCTCAATTAGATAATATTTTTAAAATAAAAACTTTACATATAAGCACACAGAACACAGAAAGATTGACAGTAAAACAATGAGTATATGTACAGCATGCTAACCAAAAATAGCTCTGGCTATTTTAATTTCAGATGAGAAAGACTTTAATCAAGAAGTATTATTGGATATTGATCTCTAAAAAGATTAATAAAAGTAATACTCTCTAGCTAGAATAATATAATAAAAAAGAGAAAGCAATATTTATTATGCAGAGTGTAAATTCAACAGGAAGATTTAGCAATTCTAAATTGTAGGAAATTAATAACAGCTTCAAAGTATGTAAAGCACAAGTTGACAGGTAATAAGGAGAAAGAGACAAATGCATAATCATAACTGAAGATTTTATTATCACTTTCTCAGAAACTGATAGAACAAGCAGAACAAATAATCATTAAGGAAACAGAAGCTTGAACAGTATGATTAGACAACTTGCCCTAATTTAACACTGTACCAAAACAACTTTAGAACATATTTTTGAAAAGTACATATGTAACATTAACCAAGTACCATGTGTCCATCTATAAACCACTGTAGATCCTATAGACATTAAATTAAAATAAGAGTGTATTCTAAATAAATTTATGCTAAAAAGTTTGGCAATTTAGAAAACTGACTTTATAATTTTCATGGTCTGAAGATCAAACCCAGGGCCTTGCTTCTGCTAAGCAAGTGCTCTACCACTGGGCTACACCTCCAGCCTGTAGAAGACTCATTTTTAAATATGGAGTAACATGGTCAGATTATCATTTTAGAAAGAATGCTCGGGCTGCAGTTTAGAGAATGGATTAGGTGGGAACAAGACTGATCAGTGAGTGTGTTTTGAGCTCACTGCAATAATTTAGGCAAAGAATATGATGACCTAGACAAGAAAGTGGTGGTAGAAGGATTGAAGAAGGGATCATACAAAAGAGTGAGAAAAAAAGGAAAGCTAAGAGCCGGGCGTGGTGGCGCACGCTTATAATCCCAGCATTTGGGAGGCTGAGACCGGAGGATCCGGGTTTGCGGCCAGCCTCAGTGACCTAGTGAGGCACTCCGCAACTTAGTGAGACTCGGTTTCAAAATAAAGAATAAAAAAAAATAGGGTTGGGAGTATAACTCGGAGGTAGAATGCCCCTGAGTTCAATCCCCAGTACCACACACACACACACACACACACACACACAAAAGGAAAGCTAAGGCTCAACTATTAAGTAATATTGTAAAATGTTGATTCAAAAACTATTTATTGAGTACCTACTATATTCCAGGCACTGGTTACAATAGTCAGCAAAACAAATACAGTCCTTGCCTTAGTAATAGTGCTTGCCTGTAATTGGTATCAGAGCAAGAAAGTTAAATCTAAGAGGCTTAACTGTAGTTGTTAGCTTAGGATCCTGCAGTTCTGACTTCCCATCTCTTACATGACTTCCTTTAACTATTGCAATATATACCAGCATAAATATCCTTATACCTACCTTTTTGAGCCACTGTGATGGCCAGGTACTTCCAGGAAGCTCTTGTTGGTTTAAAAGTGTTATAAGATTAAGATTAACCTAGCCCGGTATGGTGGCACATGCCTGTAGTCCCAGTACTTGGGAGGCTGAGACAGGAGGATCTCAGGTTTGAGGCCAGTGCACAGTAACTTAGTGAGACCTTGTTTGCAAATAAAATAAGACTAGGGGTGTTGCTCAGTGGTAGAATGCCTTGGATTCAATCCCCGGTAACACACACACACACACACACACACACACACACACACACACACGTGCACATGCGCGCTTGATGAATCCTCATAAATTTCTGTCTTTTGGCTCAAAGTTTTAAGTAGTATAAAATGGCCATTCCAAATATCAATATGCTTTCCCTGTTTAAAAAAAAAAAAGGTGAGTTCTTTGTCATTTGCAATCTGTTGGGCATTAGCATCTTCAACTTCAGATAGGGCAGGCCAAGTTTGGTGAAAACATTTTTTTCAAGCTACTTTAGTTACTTTTATCAAAAGCAAAGGATGTAGGAAGACTGGCACCCTGGAGTCATTTGGTTTGCTTTTTGTTCCTCCTTTGGAACTATGGAATTTTGGAGCTAGAACTTTTTAGAGAGGAAGAAATCAAGGATCAGAGAGGTAAAGTGGCCTACAAAGTGATCCAGCTGCCTTTACGAAGACCTAGGACTAGAGTCCAGGTCGTTCCAACGCTCTTACCTCTAACATCAGCATGTCTGTAGCACAGCATTGATAGCCAGGGGTCTAGTTCTTACCTGTTCTCTCCACCAAGGCCCCCAGGGCCCCCTCCAGTTTCTTATTGCCATGATCTAGCCACGGTTTGGCTCAGATCTGAGGAGTCTCTGGTTTAGGTCTTAGAGTAGTTGACAGGGCTGATGGCTGGACAGTAGATCTTACCTATGTCTCCCACAACCTGTCTCTCACCCAGGAGAGCTGCTTCTGAGTTGGCCTTCGCCAGAGCCCGGAAACCAGGGCAGGGTGTGGGTGGGGTGTTGACATTCTGGCCTGGCCCAAAGCCCATCTTGCTTTAGGTCAGTTTGGTTGTCCCTTCCCCTTTCCTTCTCACAGGGCCCACCCAGGATGCCTGTCTGGCTCAGCACGAGCTTTGCAGAAATGCCCCCCACCCTGCCCTTTTTTGATAGACCTAGCAGTGATTCCACCTCAGGCCGACCATTATTTTCAACCTGGGCCTGGGTTGTCAGTTGCTCATCTTCTGCCCCAGGGCTCAGGTTTGCACCCTCCATTCATCAGATTTGGGGTCCCCCCTCAAGAGAACAGCAGACCCTTCCCTGGGGGGTCTGGTGGGTGAGATTTCAGGATCACATTCCTCACACTCCCTTTGGATTCAGATAAGTGGTTGCTTGGTTTCCTGTACCAGGCTTGCTTGGTGGAGGGAGAATTAATGAACTCTAGTGTCTTCTAAGCCTTTAATCAAGCATTTTCAAGGCTTCCCTCCTGCTAATCTAGCAAAATGCCCAGCCCTAGCCCCATGCATTGTGGACCGCAGCTGGCCCAGATGCAGAAGGCTAAGTAGCTGCTTGTGGACTCGATAAAGGGGACAAGCCCATTGACTTAGTGCCCCTAGTCTCTGGAGGAGTAACTTATGCCCCTTGATTTCTATTGAACCTACTGCCATGTCTTATGTTATGTGCCAGTCCTGGGGTAATAAGACAAGCAATATGGACTTAAGGAGTTCAAGTTAGACCAGATATTACAAGAAGAGCCACCCTCTGCCCAGGCTTCTACTTCTGGCATTTGCACCGGCAGGGTGGGCACTAGGCCAACACTGGGTCTTCCCAGGAAAGGCTTCCCACATGCTTTCCTTCTCTCTTGAAAAAGTTTCCTGCAGAAGCTGAAAGCCAAGCTAAGGACAGGCTGCAGTTTTGCCCAAGGTCTTTCTGGGGATCTGTAACTTGATGGATGGATGTTGAAAAGGAAAATAGCAATTGAACATCCAAATTGGGGGAATGGCTTGCTGTGTACACAAAAAACAAGAAGAGCAATTCAACCCTAAACAAAGGCTTGCCTTTCAGACAGCTGGTGGGGCCTCTTCCTCACTCTCTGTACCTGGTCTGTGCTGGGCAGAGCTGGTGCCCTGGTCCCTATGGAGGGTGGAAGGCCCTTGGTGGTGCAGCCCTAGGGCACTAGGTGAATCAGTGCAGAAGGGACCTAGGCCTTCTGCTTGATCACTTTCTTCTCTGGTCTGTTCAGTGTCCTTGGAAAGACAAGGCCTGTAGCATAAAGTCTGGAGATGAAAGTCCATTTAAAAAGGAGCCCATTGATTAGAGGAAAGTTATTAGTGTGCGTGTGTGTGTGTGTGTGTGTGTGTGTGTGTGTGTGTATGGTGTGTATTGTGTTTGTGTTCCTGTGTGAAGACGCTTATACTATTGTTGACTTTTATTTTAGGGCAATGGAATGTATTGAAAAGATTCTCTTTGCTTATTCTCCTCACACACCAGCAAACCCATGGCTGCTCACTCTCAAATACATTCCTGTAAAGAAAACTGTGCTTCTTTCTTATTATGTGTCAATCAAATAGAGCCATCCAGTGTCTCTAATTCAATATCTTATTTCCCTTAAGATCCAGGAGAAGAGACTCAGACACACCCTTTGGAGCATGAGAGAAGCTTATAAAGTTTCTTCCTCTCCCTCCTCTTCTCCCTCAATGGTCCTCCAAGGAGCCATGAAAGAAAGGAAGATGATTCAGATTGTGAGCTAAGAGCTAAATGAGAGTTCATCCTGGGGTCAGGCGCACTACTGAGCAGCCTAGATTTGCAGTGGCTGGGGGAGGGACAGCCAGGGATGGATTACTTCCCATTACTTCCCAGGAGAAAGTCCTGCAGGCAGGAAAATATGGCAGCATCCTTGGAATGGCCTTCTGTATCACCATTCTCCACTCTTGGCCTCTCTGTGGCATCTGACCCTCCTCTCCTCTCTGCCAGAGTCCAGCAAAATGGCTCCCAAGAAGTCAATCATTTCCTGAATTTAAACCAATGTACTATCTCCCCCAGAGTCATCTGCATTGCAAGTCTTAGCCTTATTACTACGTAAAAGCCATTCCACCTTACAAATGAATAACATACATTAGCCCACAGATAGGAGAGAAATTTCAGGAGCAGGGAGTATCTTTTGGACTTTGAAACTTTAATTTCAAATGCCATCCTGTTCTGGAGAGGAATATGGGGCTGCTTCCAAGGTTTGCCTGTTCATGTTGGAAAGTTCTCCTCCATTTCCCCTCGGTAGTACCTGAAAATTTCGCCATTTATCTCTGAAGGTGAGAGCATTTCCTTTCAAACCCACCATTTTCAAAACAATTACCTAGACGAGGGTCAATGCAGCGATTGGACAAGAGATTGTCATACTCATTTTCACATTCTAGACATATCAGAGTATCTAGAAAAGGTTAATGGTCAGAAGAAGAAAGAAGCACAATGTAGTAGAAAAAGGTTTAAGTTCAGTCACGAAACCTGAATCCAATGGTAGGTGCCAGAAGCAGCTTATCCTTTATATTGTCATCTGTAAAAGGAAACACCAGGTGTCTTTCACAGGGAAGCTGTGAAGCAAAACAGAAAGTACACGTGAAAGAACTTTAAAAATGGTAAGTCCCATACAAATACAAGTTATGGTGATACTTGAATCTGTGAGGTGTCTCTTTCGCAGATTAGGTCCCTCCCAAGCACTGGGCCTGCAATTCAGGTGCCTGCCACTAGAGGGACGGTGCTGTCAGCCTACAGATTTCCAGACATGCTACTCTTCTGCACTTCCAGCTGTGTATAGCCTCTGTTGCTAGAGGTCCAGGCTGTTACCCAGGCTTGACTAGCAGCCTCTTCACAATAAATACGGACTTTATTTGCTCCATATCAGGCACTGGAACTAAGCATTTGTTTCTTTTGAGGGCCTTTTGCCCCTGAAAATAGTCAAGGAGCCTAAGGGAAGGCTCAATTTTTAATAAATCAAGTCATGATTCCTGATATCATTTGGATAAATTCAGTTTACTTACATCGTGAAAATCAGTTCACTGGTGCCATCCTGTTCTTTCAACAAAGCTGGACTTCTCCATCTTAGGTGAGCATGTAACATGTTAGACTTTCTTTAAGCTTTCCCTGAGTCATCCGTAATAGTGAGTCTGCAGTGGTTAGTCCCCAAATGCAGCACCACAGGTCACTGCATTCTGTCTACTTAGCGATGTTTGTATCTCATTTTAAACAAGAAAAGTGGATAATGTGATACAGCCAATAAGCTCTGAAACTCATCTTTCTTGGAATTTGCTTTAACAGCAGGAAATGAGGAGCAATTTTAATGCCAATGGCTAGGTACAAGATTCAGAAAAGCTTGAGAGTTGCAGAAAACCTGATGTCAGGAGGTTAGATCCCTACTCAGAGAAATAAGCAGGAGACCTTCCAGCTTCCCCCTCCTCTGGCTCTGGCACCAGCTGTGGATACTAAGAACATTTAGCAATTTTACTTTGTTCTCTATTTTTCTTCTTTATTTCATCTCTCTGTTCCACTGTCTCCAGAGATTTGGGGGCGGGGTGCCATTTCTCATGTAGTGTCACTCCTGCCTGCTTTGGTCTCAATTTGTCCCTAAAGTTCATGTGTTGAAAACTTAATCCCCAATGAAATTGGGCCAATAAGAGGTGGTTAGATCATGAGGCAGAGCCTCACAGGTTAATGTCTTTATTGTGAGGGTTAGTAATCACTGAGAGTGGGGTTGTCATAAAGTGAGTTTGGTCCCCTCTTCTCATACTTTCTTGCCTCTTGCCACAGAATGGCCCAGCACAACGTTCCTTGCCAGGTACTAGGGCCATGCTATTGGACTTCCCAGACTCCAGTACCATGAGCCAAATAAATTTATTTTCTTTATACATTACCTGGTTTCAGGTATTCTATTATAGCAGGAATAAGATACTGCGTGAATACTGGGAACTGAAGAGTGGGCTCCTGGTACTTATGCCAAAGCTAGACTTATGTTAGAATGGCAAATAGACAGTTGA
This sequence comes from Graphiurus murinus, assembly GCA_004027655.1. Taxonomy (NCBI): domain Eukaryota; kingdom Metazoa; phylum Chordata; class Mammalia; order Rodentia; family Gliridae; genus Graphiurus; species Graphiurus murinus. Next base: position 5,726 of record PVLC010036972.1, on the reverse strand, counting down.
TCTTCTAAAAGATGCCCCAGGGGTCAGGAGCTAAATGCAGAGCTGAGGTCTGTGGGTCTGAGTGTTCCCTCATTAGGAATGCTATGCCTGTGATCATGAATATCTACTGCGTGTACGTGAGCAGAGGTGGAGACCCTTTCTCTGAGAGGAAAACTGAGAAGCAATGTTAACCTCCAGTTCCTTTCAGGATACAGAAGTCCTCTAACCTGTGAGCATTTGGCCCTGGGGCTGTGTGTTATCATTTTATGGAACTCCTAAAATCTCTCTGTATAAATTCCAGGGAGGCTTCCTTGAAGAATCAGTGGACCTGGGAATAAGGGAAGGCAAATTATCCCTTTTAGAGCAGCCACAAAATAAAGCCCAGCCACTCTGAGATCTGTCTTTCTGTACAGACAACAGGTTCAGCAACGGATGTTGAAAAGAAGGTGCCAAGGGTCCATCATCCATTTGTACCTTAATGAAGACCAGAAACCAAGATGCTTAAAGGAATGACACTCAGTGCTGAAGAAAAAGAGAAAACAGAAGCAGAGGCTGAGATGCAAGAACTTTTGAAGGTTGCAGGGCCCAAAGCAACAGAAATCACCAGTTTATTTCCTTATTAATTTGTTTGCTTATACACATGTGCGCACACACACACACACACACACACACACACACACATACACGTCCTTGTTTCAAGTTGTGTTGATTCACTTATTCATTCAAATACTTATTGGGCACCTGCTGTGTTCCAGACATTGCAAGTAAAACCAGACACAAACATTGCCTTAGTGGAGCTTACAGTCTAGTGGGAGAAACAGATACTAAGCACCAAATCACACAAATAGTGCAGTGATCATAAACCGTGGTAAGCACAATGCAGGAAATGCAAAGACCCAGTAGTGGTGTGTGGGAGTTACTGTACAATTGTGTACAATGGCTAGTGAGAGCCAGTTGTTACATTTCCAGGAATGTGAGCTGGTCTCTAAATGCAGTCACTATTAGAAATTAAAATTATTATTAAATAAGTTATCCTAAACACAAGATAATCAATATTTTAAAAACTCATCATTTCTCAATTATTTTTTTACAGTTTACGCTATTGAGGCTATTGTATCTTTTGTATTTGTATAGTAGAAATACTATAGGATCATGTGTTCCATTGGACATCATGTTGGTAGCTTGAAATTGGCCAAGGTGGGGGTATGAGTCAGCTTTTCCATCTCGGTGATTTTAAAAAGTCAACAAGATCAACTAGAGGAGGAAAGGTTTATTTGGCTTACAGTTTCAGAGGTCCAGTCCAGGGTCAGCTGGCTGAAGGCAGAAACCACAGCGGCAAGGCATGGCAGAGGAGCACTGCTCTCACATCCTGGCGGCCATAAGCAGAGAGGATGAGAGGAGGGGGCCAGGGACTTCTATAGCCTCCATGATCGAGCCCATTGTGACCAACCTCCCCCAGCCATGCCCCATCTCTGAACCTTGCAGCTTTGGGGACCACCGCTTCAACACATGAGCCTTTAGGATACCGTAAACCCAAACCATAACTGGAAGTATTCATACCAGGAATATCAGCAAAGGCTATAGATCAGCACCATTTCTGTTCCAAAGATCTGATTGTTAAACACTTTCCAGCACACCACTGCACGAGCCAATTAGCAGGGAGCAGCAATGTAACCTAGAAACAGGAGACGTGGGAGATGAGCAAAGGAAGGTGTGGCAGACGCCACTAGCTGTCCACTCATTCTTAGCTTGCCCTTGAGACAAGGTCACTTTCATTCATGGTGGCCATTGGCTCAGCTATAAAACCATATATCCCTTGGAACTTGGGGTGGGGCTATATGACCCAGGTCTAGCCAGTGACGTGGGGTGGAAAAATCTGCAGATTTCAGGGAAGATTTTGTTTGTTGGTGTGAGCACTGCGCCTTCTTCCTTCCTTCCTCCTCCTCCTCCTCCTCTCCTCCTTCTCCTTCTTGTTCCTCTTTTTCCTCTTCCTCTTCCCACCTGGAATAATAGCTGTAGGGGAGCAGCCATCTCATGGCCATGAAGGGACCATGAGGAAAGCAGCCAGGCAGAGATGCAGGGAGCCGGGATGTGGATGATTATGGAGCTGGCGTCTCCTGTTCCTGAACTGCTCACTTTTGGACCTTTTCTCCGGTGAAAAATAAGCCCGTTTGATTATACTATTCAGATGGGGCTCTTTACATGCAGCCAAAGCCAGCACGTTGCTAAGACAGGAGACTTCACCTTACAGAATGATGTTTGAGCTGACCTGAATGGGGGGGGGGGGAGGCAGGAGGTGGCATGGGCCAGTGGTGCATTTACTTTATTTACTTTGAGTCATGTAAGCAGCTTCACTGTGTTTCATGGCACTCAGGTTTGCATGCCCTGAGTTCTTGACCTCTCCCTGCTAAAATGCCTGGGCTTTGCCAGGTGAAAGGGAAAACGGTGATGAGGTTGCTGAGGCAGTAGCACTTTTGTGCTAATCAATTCATGGATTAATTAGCAGCGGTGGTGGGCTCCCATGCAGCCTCCCCCAGAAGCTGGAGTCAGGCTGGAACCAGCTTACCTGGCACAACCTCTTCCTCCCTCTCCCTACCCCACTTTTCAAATCTTATTTCCAAATACTCAACTTCTGGGCAGACACGCTAACTCTTTCCTGCCTACCAAGAAGCTGCTTTTCCAGGGTGGAGGCTTTTGAATTCATGTACAGAAAATATACATTTTTTTTAAGCCTTCAACCAGTTGCTAGGGTTTTGTATGTCCTGCTTACCCTGCTTTCCTATGAAAGAGACTCGTCTCTATAGAAACTGCCACGTCACAGGGGTTCTGTATGCCAGCATCTGAGCTTCAGAATGCCTCTTCCTGAACAGGGTTCCTAGCAGAGGAGCTGGGAAGGACAGGACCCGGAGGTCATTGGTGGCTTTAAATACCTCTCCCTCCCCTCCTCTTTCTCCACACCTCTCCCTACATCTCACTTTCTGTCCCTCCTTCTCCCCTCTCTTCTTCCTCTTCCCTTTTGCACTGCAAACAGAAAGAGGAAGCAAAGCTGGGCGTGGCCAGTACTTGGGAGGCTGAGACAGGAGGATCACAAGTTCGAAAACAGCCTCAGCAATGTAGCAAGATTCTCAGCAACCTAGTGAGACCTTGTTTCAAAAAATAAGTAAACAAATAAAAAGAGGCTGGGGGGTATAGCTCAGAGGCAGAATGACCCTGGGTTCAATTCCCAAATTAAAAAAAAAAAAAAAAAAAAGAGGAAGCAATTCCAGTCACACAAAGCATTTCTCTCTGTACTGTATTTCCATTTTCCTTCTTACCCTTGGAAAGATTAGGTTGCTGCCACACCCACACACACCTACTACACACATGCACACTCTGTTCTGTGAGGTAAGCCGCACTTAGAGGAGCACATTTGGTGGAACACTCAGGAGTTCCATGTAATTTGTGAAGACTTCAAGGCTAACTCAGGCCAGCCTCCCCCGAAGCCCGAAGGGAGTTGGAGGGAAGGCATTCTTCCTGCCTTAGAGAGGAGTGCAAAGTCACACATGAGAAGCTACATCCCCTGGGCAGACTTATTATCCCTCTACACTAAAACACAGGCAGTTTGTGCCTTTTAAATGATCATCCAAATCAAGAAATCCATGAGAGGAGCTCTTAGTAACCACACTGCGACTATTCTCAGACATCAGGCTTGTCTGGGCTCTGCTTATCACTTATACACATGTGCTTTACAAACAATGCATGCTAACAAATGGCTTCCCGAACCCTGTTCTTCCCTGAAAACTGCACTGCCCCTGGAATTGGAGAGATGGGAAGCTTTTGAATAAGTGTGGGCTCCAAAGTAAAAAGGAATTGTGTTGTTGAAGGATTTGTAGATTTTTTTAAGAAGACCCCTGTCTACATAATCTTTTATGCCCGTGCATCTGCAGGATAAATACCCACCAGCAGCAGATGGCAACTCTTGTAAGCCATTGTCTTGTCAACGTTCTTATAGCACTAAGTCATTTCTCTGTGTCCGGCTCCTCCTGCTTTGCACACAGCCAGGCATTTGTCTACTCAAAGATTCTGTGCCAGATAGCTTGATGAAGACAAGCTCGGTGGCTTCAGAGCACCTCAGCCTCGGAGCGGGGGAGGCGCCAGGGCTGCAGATGGAAGAAGCTGGCTTCTTCCTAAGACGTTACAAAATCCCATAAGGCAAATTCCCCTCACTACTCTTTCTTTTTTTAGGAATTCCAGCTTATTCATGCTTGCCATTTTTTTTCCCCCTCAAGCAAATCTTAACATCAGATAATCCCTTCAATTTTCTTTTCTTGAAATATTGTTTCTAAGTATTAACATAGAGTTGCACTTAGAGGGAAATGGTATCATTGTGTTGTCAAGCCTTCCTGCTTCTTATGTAAGAAATGGCTTTATCTTTCCACTTGCTTACATCTTCTTTTGCATTAGGGTTTTTTAGGAACATCGTTTGTTTTTTAGTACAAGATTTTGAAGCACAACTCTGGGCAGTCTGCTTCATTATCCTTGGATCTGGGCGCTGACAAGAACATCAGAGGTCCAGGAAAAGAGGCCAAGGGCTCAAAAGGTGAGCTTATACCTTTTGAATTTCATATCATCGTTTGCAGGCAGCCTCCAATCCTGATACTGGAAAGAAAATATTTTCCATAAATCACAGTATTAACAGTCATGGGTAAAAACCACCTTGTAGGTGTTGCAACCAAGATGGAGATCAAGTGTGTTATGTGGAAGGAGTTGAGCTTGGGGAACAGAGATGCAGGTTAGAGACCTTCTTCCATGAACTTGAAACACTCGACTTAGCATTCCATCTGCAACGTGAACTGATAACGCTTTCTACCCAAAACTGTTGAGAGGATCAACTGAAATAATATAACTGTTTACATTTGGACAACCATACAATGTCTATAAGCTTTAAAATGATAAAAAGTAAGATGTTATTATAATTTTTTTCTAGTGGGAAATTATATTTTGTTATGAACATCCGACCTGCTGCTTTTGAAATCCAACATGTCTTTGAGTTTAGGATCCTTTCAGATGGCAAGAATTTATGCCTATGTCCCCACATGCTTTAATAAGAAAGCCAGTCATTTTGAGATCTCTTTAGGCATCTGCAAACAGAAGATGAATACATGGGCCTTCGTGCTGACTCCCTTTGGTTTGACTCATACTAAGAAGCTCAAAGCAAGAGACTGTCGGTTCAGTATTGTCACAGCAATGCATATTTGGAGTTCCTTTCTACTTATATGAAATTCACTAGTGAGAAACAAAAGCCCCAAACTCTTTCAAAATGACACCTCCCCACTCCTGCCATCTTCCTCTTCTTTTCAAATCATAGGAAGCAGAATGGCTTGATAATAAACCCCAGTACTTAGCAATCTGCTCTTTGCCAATTGCTGGGGACATGAGGCTGATTCCACACTCTTCTGATGGGAAAACTATCTTCCTGCTTCATGGAGGGCAAATCCAAGTGATTAAAAATAAATACAACTAGCCAGGCATGGTGGCACATGCTTGTAATCCCAGATTTGGGAGGCTGAGACTGGAGGATCCAGCCTCAGCTACCTAGTGAGGCACTCCGCAACTTAGTGAGACCTAGTTTCAAAATAAAGAAAAAAATTGGGCTGGGGGTATAGCTCGAAGGTAGAATGCCCCTGAGTTCAATCCCCAGTACCGCAAAAAAAAAAAAGAAAAAGAAAAAAATACAACTAAACTAATGTGTGCATGTATGCCTTTTT
>PVLC010036971.1:0-15509 GCA_004027655.1 Graphiurus murinus | reverse complement strand
CGTCTGGAGCCTTTCTTGCCAGCTCTTCCTCGTGCCCTGCCACTTAACAACTGTTTTGTGTGTGTGTGTGTGTGTGTGTGTGTGTGTGTGTGTGTGTGTGTGTGTGTGTGTTGTACTGGGGATTGAACCCAAGGGCATCCTATCTGAGCTTCACTCCAGTCCTATTTTATTTTATTTTGAAGCAGAGTTGCTGAGGGCCTCACTAAGTTTGAGGCTGGCCTCAAACCTGTGGCCTTCCTGTCTCAGCCTCCCAAGTACTGAGATTACAGATGTGCACCACCACGCCTGGCTCTAACATCTGCTTTTAACAGCACATGGCTCCCTCTTCCTCATCTCGAGAGGCCTCTCACTCCCAAAGAATCCCTAGTCTTCCAGAAAACTGTGGATTCATTAACTGGCCTGAAGGCTTTTCTGGTCCCCTGTTTTTGTGGGGTTTTTTTCCCTCTACTTCTCAAAGACTTCTAGTAATTTCAGTCTGTGGTGTCACCTCTCCATTTTCATCTGTACCTCTGCACAGCTGCAGGGCCTCAGCCAGGACCAGCAGAGAGCTGACGTTTATTGTGTTGTTGGAATCCAGGAAAGTAAGGGGGTCCTTTAGATGCGTATTTGCTCCTGTGTGCTGAGAACAATTTCTGTATATCCATTTTGGAGACGTACAATGCAGTCCTACATATTTGGAAGCATATGCATCTGTAGTAAAAGCATAAAGCAAGCATGTGCAAGACAAGATGCACACACTTTCCGGAGGCTGGTTATTCCTGGGGGTAGAGAGAGTGGGCGGCTAGGCTTCATCTAGGGGTCAGTGAACTCTCTCCAAACAGCAGATATTTTAGGCTTGCCTGACCATATGGTCTCTGGCTCAACCATCCAAGTTTGCCTCTCCAGTGTGTAAAGCGACTATGGACCATTCGTAAATGAATGAACATGGTATTGTTTCATTAAAGCCTTAATTATAGACACTAGAATTGGAATTTTACATGTTAAAAATATTCTTCTAGCTGGGAGCATGCCTGTGTTCACAGTACTTGGGAGGCTGAGATAGGAGGATCGATGGTTCAAGACTAGCCTTAGCAACTTAGTGAGACTCTCAGCAACTTAGCAAAACCCCGTATCAAGATAAAAAAATAGAAGCCAGGCGTGGTGGCGCATGCTTGTAATCCCAGCATTTGGGAGGCTGAGACAGCAGGATCTTGGGTTGATGGCCAGCCTCAGCTACTTAGTGAGGCACTCTGCAACTTAGTGAGACCCTGTTTCAAAATAAAGAATAAAAAAATAGGGCTGGGGGTATAGCTTGGAGGTAGAATGCCCCTGAGTTCAATCTTCAGTGCCGCAAAATAAAATAAAATAAATAAAAAAATAGAAAAAGGACTGAGGGTATAGCCCCTGGGTCAAATACCCAATACTTTAAAAAAAAAAAAAAAAAGGCATTCAGCTTATTCTTCCTTTAATTTTTGTTCTAGTCATTTAAAAATACCGTTCTTAATTCACAGGCCATATAAAAACAGGCAAGGGTCCAGGCATGGTGGTGCATTCCTATAATCCCAATATTTGGGAGGCTGAGACAAGAGGATCGTAGTCTGAAGCCAGCCTCAGCAATTTAGTGAGACTCTCAGCAACTTAGGAAAAAGACCCTGTTTCAAAATTAAAAAAAAAAAAAAAAAAAAAAAATAGGACTGAGGTACATGTAGCTTAGAGGTAGAGTGCCTCTGTGTTGAATCCCCAGTAAAATACACACACACACACACAAACACACACACACACAAACACACACACACACACACACGTGAGGGATGGGTTTGTCTAGTAGGCCATATTTTAGTAACTCCAACTGTACCTCAATCATTTAATTTATAAGACAGGAAGAAAGAAAGGAAGGAAGGAAGAAAGAAAGGGGGGGGGGCTGGGTGTGGTGTCACATGCCTGGAATCCCAGTACTAAGGAGGCTGAGGCAAGATAATCACAGGCTCGAGGACAGCCTCAGCAATTTAGCGAGACCCTCAGCAACTTAGACTCTGTTTCAAAATAAACTCAGAGGCTGAACACCCCTGGGTTCAATCCTCAGTACCAAAAGCAAACAAACAAACCAACAAAAGCTATGAGGCAGTTTAATACAGAGGTGCGTGACATCAGAGGTGGGTGACTTCTTGTCTTGCCAGAGGCATGAGTTAAACGATCACCACCTCATATTTTATAAAAGAAATGTTCTAACACCCTAAAAAAGAAAGCAGAGGGGCTGAAACAGAGCAGATGTCACGGGAAACTCCCTACGGTGGCCTTAGGCTCCTATTCAGCTTCAGGCCAGACACTAAAGGAGGCAGGTGTCCAGCACTGGTTCCCAGAAAGGGTGTGGCCTCTTCCTGGGGCCACCCACCTGAACATTCCAGCTTCTTCCAACCTGCTCGCTGTCCCCCAGCCCCTCGCTCTTGGCATCCTTGAGACCCCCCAGAAGTGTGCATGACCTTCTGCCCAGCCTCTAAACCCTCACCACCTCTGGCTCCCCTTCCCTTGCCCCTCGCCAGCCCTGCTTGCTGTGCTCCAGCATGTTCCTAAGTCCCAGCTCTGGGAAGCACAGGGAGTGCTGGCCGACCCACTCAGCAGCAGCGGATGGCGAGCAAACTCAGCCAGTGGGAGCTGCAGTTCTCTATTCCACAAAAGAGAACTGATTACAGGCGTCAGTGGGAAGGAGGACTTAGTACAGCCGTGCAGGGAAAGGACTCGGAAGGCCAGGGAACAGAGACCACGGCACCACTGTCATTGGGGCTGCTCGGTGAGAGGCGGGGGTTCCACAACTCTGGCTCACCATTCAAGGGCCTGACTACCTTTCCCACCACACCTTCCCTTAGACTGAGCTCCACAGGGTGGGGGCTGGCTGCATTCTCCCTGGCTGCACACAGTAGGTGGTTCACTAAAGCCCCACTGCTCTGGAAGAGCCCCAGTAGCAGCAACCTCTGGGAAGAGGGAACCATCTGGAAGGTTCCAATCCCCAGAAGCATCACAGCCTACTTCCAGGTCAGCCTGACAGATTTGCAATGAGCCCTTCAGGCTTTGGATGAATAGCAACGACCGGTCACCCAGCCCCGTGGATTCCTGACACCGTGTCCTCTCTATCCGCTGGGTATGCTTTCTGAGTCCAGACTGTTCGTTGAATTGTCTGAGGTCACACAGCATTTGTGGCCCAGTCAGGCCCCCCTGCCTGGCCACACTCCTGAGTCAAACTCCATGTCCCCAAAAGAGAGATATAAATAGATAGAAAATAACTTAAAAAAAAAAAAAAAGACTATTCCAGATTGCCAATTTATTGGCTTCTAATTTCTAAAGCCAGGCAGGACACCAAGAAGGAGCCCTAACTGACTACCTGGCTCCCAAGAGCCTGCTCTTTCCTCTCTCCCCTGTAAAAACAGCTCACAACTCCCACACCTTCCCATCTGCACTGAGTGTGGGCGGGGTGTGTGTGTGTGTGTGTGTGTGTGTGTGTGTGTGTGTGTGTTACTGAGGATTAAACTCAAGGCAGGGGGGAGTTCTACTTCTGAGCTACACCCCCAGCCCCTTTTTATGTTTTGTTTTAAAACACAGTCTTGCTAAATTACTTCGAGCTGGCCTCGAACCTCTGGTCCTCCAGTCTCCCAAGTACTGGGATTACAGGCGCGCACCTCCACACCCAGCTTGCCTTTTCTATTTCACAGCCTTGTCAGCGCGCCACCTCCACGGGCCATGGAACAGAAACCACATGGCCCAGGGGCCGCCAGTACTCTATCTGTCAGAAGAGAAGAGGGAAATAAAAGCTAACAAGACTTCCAAAAGCAAAATCCCCAAACCAGCGCTCGGGTACCCAGCAGCTGTCAAAGTCAACACAGGAATGGGGTTCCAAATAACCCACACAGCTGCGGAGCCCGAGCTGTATAGACCTGGCCCACTGCATGGCCAAGGGCGAGAGGGGCGTCCTCAGGGAGCCGTCTCTGCTAACACACAGAGCGTCTGTCTAGACCAAGGAACCAAGCCCGTCTACTTTTCCCCCTATTATTATTTGAAAGGCTATTGAGATTCCCCCTGGCTTCCTTATTTATGCAATCCGAGGAAATCACAGCACAGAGAACTGCTCCCAAACTCAAGGCCACGTGGGCCAATTTCAGATGGATAATTAAATATTGAACAAACGCTGAAATGCCTCTACTGCATGGGGATGGCTAAAAATAGCCACCTCGCCACTCCTAGAGCGGGCACCCGACACGCAGGCATCTCGCCTGCTTCTTCTCCAGACCCCCCTCCCAGCCACCGTCAAGCACGACCTTCCCAGGGCCGACGGAGGGGGGCCGGAGCTGACTCCCTGAATACCGGACTGACGGAAAACAAAACTTCAGCTACCAGCAAGCTCTGAATGTTCCTGACCAGGAAATACTCTCCCTTTCCTGACATTTAACCAAGTGGCCCCGAGAGGAAGGTGCAGGGGAAATATCACGGCGCTGCTTTTCTTTTAAAAATAGTCAAAAAGGCTTCGTGTCATTTCTAAAGCAAAACACACATGCAGGCCAGGATGTGAGCATGTTTGTGTTGAGTTATGCAGGAATTCCATCCCTGTTCTCTCCCCCCAAGAAGACCCAACATGGAGCCCAGGTGCCTCAGTTTCCCTCTCTGAGCTAATCTTAGCAAAAGCAGTGAATTAAATCAACACTGAAATAGGAAGCAAAGGGGTCCAGGCTTATTAGCATCTTTAGGTAACTTTCGGCAAGAGGCCTTGGCTCTGGGCCTCAGTTTCCCCAGCTGTCAAAGGGGACAGTTGGCTCCTGGTACAGGAGCCATAAGATACTACATTTCAAGCCAACCAAACTTCTCTTACAGCAGTTGAGCAGAGCAGACTCCGAGCCCCTCCTCCCTACAACTCCAGGTCTCAGCAAATACACATGGAAATGGAGCAGAGATGAAGTCCCCCAAACTCCACCCGAGCACTGAAATCAAGAGTATATCCCAGAAGCCGGGCCTGGTGTCACAGGCCTGTAATCCCAGGACTTGGGAGGCTGAGACAGGAGGGTCACAGGTTTGAGGCCAGCCTCAGCAACTTAGTGAGACCCTGTTTCAAAAAAAAAAAAAAAAAAGCCAGGCATGGTTGTGCATGCTTGTAATCCCAGTACGTGGAAGGCTGAGATAGGAGGATTGCAGGTTCACAGACAGCCTCAGCTGCTTAGTGAGGCCCTTTGCAACTTAGTGATACCCTGTTTCAAAACAAAGAATAAAAGAGGGCTGGAGGTGTAACTTGGAGGTAGAATGCCCCTGGGCTCAATCCCTAGTCCCACATAAAAATACAAATAAATAAAATAAACATAAAAAGGGCTGAGGGTGTAGCTCGGAGTTTTGTAAAATGCCCCTGGGTTCAATCCCCCGTGCTCAGTGGCACCAACCAAAGAAAGACAGCGGCGGTCCTGGGCTCTGGGGTACGGTTCTGCACATGAGCTCTGGAGCCCAGTGGCCTCAGTTTGAACCTTGCACCTTACCTTCACACCCCAAGCTCGGCTTCCTCCCCTGTGAAGGGAGGGAATGACAATGGCCTTATCTTCAAGGAGGGCTGGAGAGTTCACATGAGATGTGGGGTGGGCAGGTGTGGTGAATGGATGACAGCTATTATCTTCCTATTAAAGGGGATGCAGACGGGCCAGGAATGCAAAGGCCGAGAGGCTGACATCTCAGCAGATTAACTGGCACCTCTGGCCTCCCTCAAGGACCTCGAGAGCACTGCAGGAGTGGGCCTCAAGATCCTGCCTGGCTCAGGGACCCCAGCCCAGGGGACGCTGAACATTCTCTCAGCACAAAGGGACTTAGGGCAGAGATGGGCAGAGGCCCGGAGACCTGCGAACCACCCAGGGAAGTGGCATGGTCAGCAGGGTATGTCTGATAGCAGGGTGCAGGGGCAGGGGCTGGGCTAGGTGAGGAGGGTAGGTAGGGGAGCCGACCAGGAGGAATGACTCCCTATACATGCCAGTGGGGCCATTCCCCTGCCTCCCTCCCTTGTTATAGCCAGGATTATGGGAGATGATGGCCACGAGCCAGTGGAGTCACTGGCTGTGCAAATCATATGGAGAAGAGGAGGAGGCCTTACCAAAGCCCAGGCCTTGACCACAAGCTCGGCGTGACCGTGGGCTACCAAGGCAAAGCTCAGGATGCAGCTCTAAGCGGTGTGACCTTAGGCAAGACTCTCACTCTCTGGGCTACAGTTTCTTGTCTCTAAAACGAGGCTAATACTGCTACCTATCTCGCAGCATTGTCCCGAGCACTAAATAAAACCAGTTCTGGGCTAAGCTCACTGCTGGAGGCTGAGCAGGCACTAAGCAAACAGGCTTTAAGGCAGGCAGGCAGGCACTGATTTGGCCCTTATTACACCTCATAAAGGGAGTGAGTTACCCATCCTTAAGGTATGTGAGAGCAAGGATAGTCTGCAGGGGCTGGGCCCAAGTCACAAGGGAGGCATTGGGCCTTGGCAGGAACAGGGGAAGAGAGAGGCGGTGATCACAGCCGTCTCATCCAAGGCAGAAGCAGGACCATGCCGAGGACCCCTGGCAGATACTTGAGGATTAGGGGGCCGCAAGATACAGTCAGCCCCCAACTTCAGGGATGTTCTCAGGCTTGTCCAGCTCATAGGTCCAAGCTGTTGCCCCAGGGGCCTCCTAGCAGGTCTCAGAAAAGCCAGCACCCCTGATCAGGCTGCAGCTCGAGACGCCCCATCATTACACACAGGCTCATCCTGACCGTTGCTCCACGTTAGGAACTACCTTCTGCAGCCCGTCGCCCTCTTAGAGACCAGAAGTCCTGGGTTCCAGACCAAGCTCTGTGAAGATGGCCTTGGACAGGCCACAGTCCCTCTGCACCTCAGTGTGTCCCCAGGGGTCAGATACCCAACTGTCATGTCCTGAGCCCTGGGAGGGGGCCACCACGCCAGGAGGTTAGCCCCAGACCTCCTAGGTACCATTGGGTGGCCCCTTGCTGTCAATCGACAAAATATATTGGAGGGCTCCTGGGAACCCCATCCTGACACCCCACAGACCCCAGCAGACCCTGACAGGTGGGGCTTGGGAGAGAAGGGTGCATGGCTGACAAGACACAGATCTATAAAACAGGGATGTATGGGGCATGGGGGGGGGCTGGCTATCCCTGGAGAAAACACCCACCGAGCCCCCAGCACCGGGCAGGGCTCCGCACAGGGTTGGACCTGGAAAACCTCGGGTGAAAGAGTGAAACCCGCCTGGGGCCTCTCAAGGGCTCTCCAGAGCCGGGGGGCAGCAGAGCAGGGTCAGCACCACTTGACCGATGGGGAGACCGAGGCCTGGGATGTACCCCGAGCCAGATCATTCACGGCTGAGCTAGAAGTAGAACCCACTCTCCCACCAAACACTGCTCTGCCCCCCAGAAAGGGCTCTGTGCCCCAGTGTACCCCAGCAAGCCGGCTTCCCAATAACAGGGGCTTGGAGAGGGCTGGAGCAGGGCACTCGGGCTCAGTGCTGCACACAGTAGGTACCCGGTACCTGGGAGGGGTCTGCTGGCTAAATGAACGGGACTGGGCTCTGTAGGGTAGAGGGAGAGATGAAGCTTTGTTTGACTCTGGTCGTAGATGGGAATCAGATCCCCCAAACCCAGGAGCCATGCCCAGCCTTCAGGTGAACTCAGGGTCATGAGCCACCAGATGTGGTCAGATGTCCCTCACCACCAGAAAGTCACTGTCTCTACCCTGCCCAAGCTTCATGCTCAACGGCACATCTTTCTGCCCACTCTTCATATGGGGAAACTGAGGCTTGAAGAAGAGAAGAGCCTTGCTCAGTGCCCACCACCCACCTCCTCTCTGCACTTTCCTTTTTTTTTTTTTTTTTTTTTTTTTGCGGTACTGGGGATTGAACTCAGGGGCATTCTACCTCCGAGCTATATCCTCAGCCCTATTTTTTTTTTTATTCTTTATTTTGAAACAGGGTCTCACTAAATTGCAGAGGGCCTCACTAGGTAACTGAGGCTGGCCACGAACCCAGATCCTCCCGTCTCAGCCTCCCAAATGCTGGGATTACAAGCATGTGCCACCACGCCCGGCTTTGCACTTTTCTATTTTTGAACACTATCCCGAGCTCCTGGCCATTTTCCTTCCTTGCCGGTGGCAGAGCAGAGGCCAGCAGGCGTGGATCCAGGCTGAAGTGCTGTGTATCGCCCCTGTCTCTGGGGTCTGCTGCCACTAGCAGGGGACCAGACCCCCCTGACCACGAGAGGCCTAAGGTCAGCAGGTACTGGCTCAGGGCCACAGGTGGCTTCCCAGCCAGAGCTACCACCTGGGCAGGCTCTGCCTCGGTAGGAGGAGTGGCCCGCAGCCTGGCAAGTGCTGGAGTGTCCTGGAAGGAGGCCAGGGCTGCGCTGGACACCTCCACCGGGTGCCAGCCTCCACCTCACACCTGCTGGCAGTTCCGGCCTGCCTCTCCCCCATCACCCAAGCCCTCGATCAGCCCCAAACCCCTGACCCTCCCTTCCCACCACAGGACACTCCATCTAGGACACCCAAGACGCTGTCCTTCTCCTTGTCTTTTGCAGACTGCTCCTCTCCTCCAGGGGAAGGACAACAGTTCAAGCTCCACTGTGGCCCTGGCCCCAGGAACAAGCTTCCAGCTTCCCACACAGGCGTGACTCTGTCACCACTATTTGTTGCACGAAGTCAGCTAGGCTTGGAGAGGTAGCCGGCTAAAAGACAGTGCCCTGCAGAGGTGGGACTTGCACCCAGATTTGACTCAATTACTCCCTCTGCCAGGGAAACCCGATCTATCTTTTGAGAGCTGGTCCAAATGTCACCTCCTCTGTGAAGCTCTCTCCCTATCTGAACAGACTAAACTTCTGTTCTGGGACATTTCAAGGCTGTGAGCTAGAGACAAAGCCGGGCTCCTGCACAGGACCAGCCTGGGAGCTGGGGCTGACACACTGAGGGTCCCCTGCCTCAGCGCTGAGCAGGGAGGAAGCTCCTGTCCCACCCTTTATGCCTCCAGTCAGGGTCCTGGTGCATGCAGGAGAGGCCCTGGTGGCCAAAACAAGATGGGGCATTCTCACACCTCTCGTTCCTCCCAGCATGACCCTGTCTCTTCAAGGAACCTGTACCTACAGCTGCTGCCATTTTACAGCTGAGAAAACTGAGGCTCAGAAGGGAGAAGTGGCTTGCCCAACGTCACAAAGCTTAAACCCGGTTCTCCAGTCTCCCAGACCAAGCCTGGGGGCTGGGAATAGCCAGAGACCTTTCCAGGAAAAGCACTGAGTGGGTGGGGGAATCACGGGCTCTGAGAGTCCCCTGGGGGCTGAATCCCCAGCACACACCTGTGCACACTCCCAGCCTCAATTGAACTCTTCTGTGCATGGGAGACTCACTACTTCCTGAGGAAGCCCTGGACATTGCTGTCCAGCTCTGACTGTGGGAAAAGTCTTCCCCTCTCGGGGGGGGCGGGGGAGGGGCGCAGATGACTGCTTACTGCCTGGCCGCCTCACTGCCCCTCAGACAACAAGAACACTGAAGTTCAGGGCGACAGGACCCAGGTGGCACACCTGACCCCAGACCAGGGGGAATCTGGCTCCTCTGGGACCTGCCGGATTCCACGCATGGCATTTGCCCAGTCTCTCAGCGGGCACCAGGCCAGCCTGCCCACTTCCCGAGATAACTGATGGGGTGGCGTGGGCCAGCTCCTGCTTCATGCTCCACCCCCTCCTCACCCACCTCCACGGCACCCTCAGTGGGCCCGGCCTCCTAAGCGGCCTCCCTTCCACCCAGCCAGAGAAGGAAGTTGGGGCCCCCATCCTGCACCCCCCCTGGATCACAGCATTCCCAGCCCAGGATCCTGTTACTGGAAAGAGAAGATACTGCTCACACCTCCCCCTCCAGCCCTCCGCCCTGTCCTTTCCTCCCAGAAGAAGGGCCGGGGACAGACCCCAGAAGTCCCATCCTCCTCCACAGCCAGGCCCTCCCAAGAGCTGGGGAGCTGTTAAGCTCCTGACCAGGGAAGCTGTCCTGGGACCAGGGCGGAAGGCAGCTAAGCTGAGCGGGCAGGGCAGGAAGGCCAGGTGATGGAGCCCAGATCTGCCTCCACTACTCTACTGTCAAGCTGCTGGGTAAATTGAGGCACGGCAGGATGAAGAAGTCTGCTCTGAGAGGCAAAGAAAGAGAACCCTGGATAACTGAGACACTGGGCCTCGGTTTCCCCAAGGAGGAGAGGTGGGGCCCTGGGGGTCAGGCAGACACGAGGGGTCCGGGACCCGAGGATAGGGGGTCCCAGACATCAGTTGGAGAGGTGGCAGAAGGCTCTGGGGTCTGGGTCGGGGTGGCGCCTACCCCTGGCGGGCCGGGTCCGGCTGCGGGAGCGGCTCCTCTGTCGCTGCAGCCGGGGCCGCCTCAGCAGTCGGTAGTAGTAGGAGGACCTCCCGGTGCTCTTCCTGGCGTTGCCGCCCGCGGACATGCTGCCGCCCGCCGGGCACCGGGCCAGGCCTGGGCGCTCACTCGGGCCCCATCGGCCGCCCCCGACCGCCCGGCGGGCGTCCCGCGCTCTCCCGCTCTCGCTCCCTCGCTCGCTGCGATCCGATCGCCGCCGCCGAGCTGCCCCACAAAGTCGGCAAACTCCTCCCCGCCTCCCCGCCCTCGCGAGCAGAGCAGCCGGCCCCGCGGCGGGGGCCTGGACCGGGAGGCCCGGCTGGCACCGGCCCGGAAAGTCAGTGCGGGAGAAATCCCGGCCTGGAGTCGGCGGGGCGAGGCATCCCGGAGTGCCCCCCAACCCCCGGGTGGAACTTCAGGGGGGTCCTGTGGCCACCCCGCACCTGCGGGCTCCACCTCCCACCTCGGAGCGCCAGGGGCACCTCGTCCCGCAGCAGGTGCAGCCCGGGCACACCTGCACGTGCACGGGACCAGAAAGGGGCACCAGGGAGTCCAGGCCACTGAGTCGTGGGCAGTCACCTTCAGTTAGGGACCCCAGAGGCTGACGCCCCAGGCCGGTCCCCATCCCAAGCTCACTGGACTGAAAAGTGACTGGCCGGGTCAGGTTGAAAGCCTGCCCTTAGCCCAGGACACTGGCCTATTCTTTACATTTAAAGATTGCATTGAGACGGGCGTGGTGGCGCACGCTTGTAATCCTAGCATTTGGGAGGCTGAGACCGGAGGATCCGGGTTCGCGGCCAACCTCAGCTACCTAGTGAGGCACTCTGCAACTTAGTGAGACCCTGTTTCAAAATAAAGAATAAAAAATAGGACTGGGGGTGTAGCTCGGAGGTAGAATGCCCCTGAGTTCAATCCCCAGTACCAAAAATAAATAAATAAAGATTGCAGTGTCTGATACACATGTTACTGCTCCATAATCAAAGTTAGGGAGTGTATTTCAAGCACACAGAAAGTAGAGACTCTAAGGAACATCTGTGTATTCAAGGGTCTTTGCTAAACCGGATCCTGTGGTCCCTTTTGATCTGAGTCCTCCCCCAAATAATGCACCACAGGTGTCTGCGTACCTCCTCCCACTGGAGGGCTGCGTTAGCTCTGGCCCTGGCCAGCTTGAGGGCAGGGTAGAGCAATCCCTATCCTACTGTGGACCATAAACTGCGGCTGAGAGGCAAGAGGGTGCCAGTTCCCTCTATGGCATTGGCTGAAAAACTTTCTCCAAGTCTCTCAAGAACTCCCTCTCTCAAGAACCTTCCATGGCTCCCCAGAGCATAATGGCAACAAGCCCAAACATCCTTCTCTGGCATCTGGAGCTTCAATAACCTGGCCCCAAGGAGACTGCCCTTCAGCCTCACCTCCACACACACACACACACACATACACACACACTTTTCTCACTTCTCTTTGCTCTACACCCAGCAGGGACTGCTCACTTGCTTCCTTTTCTCCACCTGCCAGAATCCGCCCTTGCAGGGCCCTCCTCCAGGCCCCTCTGGCCATCTCGGCCCTCAGTGACCTCTCCCTTGCCCTCAGAGAAGCATGTATCTTTTGTTGTTGTTGTTGTTTTGTTTTTGTGGTACTGGGGATTGAATCCAGAGGCATTCTACCTCTGAGCAACACCCCTAGCCATATTTTTTATTCTTTATTTTGAAACAAGGGTCTCACTAGGTTGCGGAGGGCCTCACTAAGTAGCTGAGGCTGGCCTCAAACCTGTGATCCTCCTGTCTCAGCCTCCCAAGTACTGTGATTATAAGCGTGCACGTGCCACCATGCCCGGCTAGCATCTATCTTTTTTTGGGGGGGGGGTACTGGGGATTGAACTCAGGGGCATTCTACCTCAGAGCTATACCCCTAGCCCTATTTTTTATTTTTATTTTTTTTTTTTTTTGAAACAGGGTCTCACTAAGTTGCAGAATGCCTCACTAGATAGCTAAGGCTGGTCATGAACCCGGATCCTCCAGTCTCAGCCTCCCAAATGCTGGGATTACAAGTGTGCACCACCACGCTCGGCTCAGCATCTGTCTTTTAAATGATCAGGATGACTACCTACCTGAGCTCTGTCTCCCCAAGTCCAGAAGGGGAAACTGAGGCCCTGAGGGCAATATGACTTGCCTTGGCCACACAGGATGTGGCAGAGGAGCGTGGTCTAAGGCTGGGGCTTATGCACACTTAGGGGAGGCAGTCTGAGTGTCCTGCAGAACAGCTAGCTGGGACGGTGGGCGCCCCTCGGAGGGGGCAGGCAGCCAAGGCAGAAATCCAGGCCGGGTTTTGCTCCTCACAGGGGAAGCCCCCTCCCTAGCTCCTCAGACAGGAGGGAGGGCCCCCAGGTCAGGAGGCGCTGGGATCACAGCTGGAAGCCAGGCGCCTTCCAGGACAGGGGGGAGGGGCATGAGGGGTACAGCTCCTCCAACTCAGTCTGGGGAGTCCAAAGCAATCAACTCCCCCAGACCCTTTTCCCAGAATCCTGGCCAATCCCACCGGGAGACGGAAAGCCACAGTGCCCACCAGGACATCATTAACCTCCTTTGGGCTAAGTCCTGCCCCATCCCATCAGCAGACACAACCCAGGAGTCTTAGAGACCCCTGAGAGCGCCGGCCTCTCACAGGCTTCCAAGCCCAGCTGCTGCCTCCTTAGCAGGCATTCGCCTCTGGCCAGGCTGCCAGCACCCTGCCCGGCACCTCCCAAGCAGGTGGGACTCAGAGCCACCCAGTGGCACTTTGACCCTTGCAGGGATGGACAATCTCTATGGCCAGGTCCACCAGTTTTGGGGGGATGGGGAGCTCCCGCGGGGTTCTGCTCAGAACGGGGTGGGGGAGGAGGTGGCAACAGTCCTGCTCAAAGGGCTTAGAGTTCATCTGACTGAGTCCCTTGATCAATCAGGTTCTAGTGCCTTTTGGAGAACTGGGAACGGAGGCTTATTGATAAAGCAGATCAATGGGGGAGGGGCGTGGTCCCCAACAGGGGGCTTAGGGGTGTGTGTGTGTGTGTGTGTGTGTGTGTGTGTGTGTGGGCACGCACGCGTGTGTGTGCAGCCGGGAATCTCAGGCCCTCATCTGTAAATGACGGGCTCCAAAGGTCTCATCTGGTCTCTGCTGCAGCTTCTCAAGTCCTTCTCTGTGCCTCAGTTTCCCTGCCTGCAAGGAAAGGCGATGGACCCCCAACCTATCTGCCTGGTGGAGGGCAGAGAGGGTTAGCTAGTGAACTGGAAGAAACCCCGCTGGCTTTGGGGTGGGAGGGCCACAGCCAACCAGCCAAGCCCAGCGTCTTGTCCCCATGGCCCCTTTCTGCTGCAAGGCTGAGCAGAAAAGAGCCAGGGCAGGAGCTAAGTGAGAAGAGAAGGGACCCAGGCTTCCTGCCCCTCCCCCTGGCCCCGGACCCCAGGGCAGCCAGGCAGACAAAGGCTGCTCTCCCAGCATGCCCAGCAGAGCATCTGGAATCAATCCTGCTGTGAAGCTAGCCACCCACCCCCACCTCCTGCTGTGAACAGGAACCCCTGCAGCCTCCTCCCTCCAAACGGGAGCAGCCCCCATCCTGAGACACAAGAGGGAGCCCGAACAGCCCCCCCAGTCACTGCCACTGCTTCGTGTGACAGGCCCCCCGCCACCAGGGGAAGCCCTCCGTGATTACCCAGACAGAACAGGGTTCCATGAGCCTTGGGTGGAGCCTGTGGGGCTGAAAGTCTGGCCGCATTCTCCCACCCACAGGCAGAGGAGCTCCTGATGGCTCCCAGCTCTCCCTCCTGCTGCTCTGGATGGGGGTCAGAGCTGCAGACTCTGAGTTTCTCCAGTAAGCAGGCATATTTCTGGGTTTCCCTCAAGATGTTTGATTCAAAGTCTGTAGGAGACCTGGAAATGTGTATGTTTAGTAAGTGCCAGGCGGGGAACTCGGGTTTATTAAATCAGATCTCACCACCCCGCCACCTTCAACCTCCCTAGAAAGTCTCCGAAAGTGAGCTTCCAGAGAACCCAGCTTTGTCACAGAGCGGCCAGACCCTCTGCATGTGCAGCCTGAGCCCCCCATGTAGCCTCCAAACACTCTCCCATCTCTGCCCTTTGTCCTGTTTGTAGGATAGCTGACACCAAGCTCTCAGGAAGACCTGGGACAGAAGGACCCAAAGAATTACCCCGGACAGAAAACCTACAGCAAGGAACAGAATTCCACCCATCACACCGTGTTGGGAAGGAGGTGTTGGGTTACACAGGAGGAGCCCCCAATGCGGGAGAGGGAGGCCAGCCCTGTATGTTCCTGACTCTTACGGGGGTGTTAGGTTTGAAATCAGAGAAAGAGAAAAAAGCACATGGGCAAAAGCCTTAAATTGCCCAGAAAGTAGTTTTTCCTGGAGCATTATGATAGATCACTGGTTTCTGCAGCTGAGCACAAAGCAGAGGACCCAGCTCTTATCCAAAGAGGATTTTGCATGGGAAGGAAGCACGGCCACCAGCAACAAGTATCCTCGAATCCTTGACTCACCAAGAAAGAGGGATGCTGTGCACGGAGGAACCACAGAGCCCCAGGACTTCCCAACAGGGCAGGGTCACAGCTAGGCCTCACCAGGCTTGCTGGAGGGTGGAGTTTGGGTTTGAGGCTAATAATGGCCCCGAGCTGTGTTTAGCACTCGCTGGGCTCCAGACCCTGTTCTCCGAGGTCCATGCTCATTATCTCTCTGAATCTCACCTCAACAACACTCAAGCAGGTAGATGGGGGTTTTTGTTTTTGCAAAAAATATTGGAGACAGAGAGATGGTAGGTTTCCTAAAGGTGCAGGGCAGGGCTTACACTAGGATTTGAACCCAGGGAACTGGGAAGGGCAAAAGTCGTCCTAAAGTTGACCAGGAGTTAACAACGCAAAGCCAGCTTCTCTTCAGAATCAGCTATGTGTAGGGACAGCAGGAGGCTAGGGGGTAGAGGGACAGAGTCCCAGAGTCCTGACACAGGGAAAATGAGCCCACAGCAGGCCCCACACAATGGGTGTCTGGAGGGACCAGACCAGTCAGGTTTCCTGTCGGGATGGGTGGGCAGCAGTGGCCAGGGGAAGTCCCCAGCCAGGCAGCCCTGCACACATCCGCCTACAGTCCAATCTCCACTTCTGAGTCTT
>PVLC010036970.1:0-15514 GCA_004027655.1 Graphiurus murinus | reverse complement strand
TCACCAGTTCCACGACGACCGCCGAGCATCTGCATGGTGCCGTTCTGCCCGACCAGCACCTCGGTGACATAGCGCGTGGCGCCGGTATCGTCCTGCCAGCTACGGGTGCGCATCTGGCCCTCAATGTAGACCTGCGCGCCTTTACGCAGGTATTCGCCAGCCACTTCCGCGAGCTTGCCGAACATGACAACACGGTGCCATTCGGTGTTTTCGCGCAGTTCCCCGCTCTGCCTGTCACGCCATGTTTCGGACGTGGCCAGCGTCAGGTTTGCCACTGCGCCGCCGTTGGGCATATAACGCACGTCCGGGTCCTGTCCCAGATGTCCGACCAGAATGACTTTGTTAACGCCACGTGCTGCCATGATGAATCTCCTTACTCTGTAGTTTTGCTTTTAAAAACCGTCACCCGTTGAGTTGCCGGGGCCGCGGTTTTGACTTTTGCGGGGACCTGCTGAACGTGCCCGCTGGTTGTTACCTTCACCCGTTTGAGAGCCGTTCGCCGCACGGGCGTAAACGAGCACGGCCCGGTGAAGCCGTCCGTGCCGGACGTGAAAAGTTTTTGCGGGTTCAGGCAAAAAGTTTTTATGGCCGTGCGCCAGCAGTGCATGGACGGCAAGACGGGTTGTGCTTGTCTCAGCCCCGGCGAAAGGACTCAAAGGGGTGAAAAAACCAGGCAAGGAATGAGCAGGAACCCGCCGCAACGTCGGAGAAGCGGCAGCGAAAACGGCGTTGCCCCTTACAGCCCGGCGTCAGTTTGCCGGGGTGCGAAAAGCGCAGGTCACGGCGCGTAAAAGGGGCGGCGCATCCGGAACGGATGCTGCAAGCCTGCCGTTGACGTCAGACATCAGACACTAGCCGGCAGGCCCGAAACCGCCTGGCGGGTTCGGCGGAGCTTACCGCGTCCTTTCGCGGTTAGCGGAGTGTGGCTCGACGACTGAACCGCGCCAGCGGGTCGGGAGCCGAAGGTGTCCGGGGGCAGATTGTGTGAAAAGCAAATGAGGAAGAGGAAGAGGAAGAGGCAGAGGCAGAGGCAGAGGCAGAGGCAGAGGCAGAGGCAGAGGCAGAGGCAGAGGCAGAAAGAATACCGGTCAGGACTGAGACTCTCTCTTCTCTTTTCTGAACTGAATCACGGCATACCATGCTGAAGCGAGACAGGCGAATGAACTGATGAGTACCCGGTTTTCTTCATCGGGTTCTACACCATTAAGCATAAAAGCGACGATTACAGCGGCAGCCATCCCCCATGCAATACCGGACCACAGGCGCAGTCTGTCTGCAATTACATTAACCAGAATGAAGGCGATGGAGAACCAGAAGGCCCACAACATCATAAGGGGATGAAATGGCATAAATACAAGATTAAACGCGCTGAACAAACACGTCAGAGCAAATAGTACAGACATACGCATCGCAGTCCCTCCCTGGGAAAAAATTAAGGCTTA
Organism: Graphiurus murinus; assembly: GCA_004027655.1. Lineage (NCBI taxonomy): Eukaryota > Metazoa > Chordata > Mammalia > Rodentia > Gliridae > Graphiurus > Graphiurus murinus. Next base: position 14,072 of record PVLC010036970.1, on the reverse strand, counting down.
CTCTCACTGCCACCGTCTTAGGGCTTCTGGTATTCAGGCGCATTAGCGCGGGGCAGCTGCTGACTGTTGAGACGATGCACACGTAGCCATTCACGGAAATATTCACGCAGATGTTCGGGCTGCTCCCGTTCAACGAGTTCCTGCACCACGGGCTTGTTCATGCGTTCCTGCCAGGCAACAGCGGCGGCCGCTTTATCGACGGAGACTTTGTCCTGCTCGTCTTTTGAGAATGAGGCGATATTCCATTTTGACATATGTATCACCGGTCAGGTTTACAAGATACTGTGGATAATACGCCCATTATCTGGCTTCAGCGACTGAGAACGGAGAAGAGAGCGAGCGGCGCCGGAGGCGCGGCGATGTTTCTCTCCGGCAGGCGCAGCCTGCCAGGGTTTTGCGCGCGGGCTGACAGGCGCCCTCCGGCCCGGACGCCTGTCATCGAGCTTACTGCTTACTGCCCTGTACCGCCCTGTAAGATGAAGTGTCCGCCAATGTAGACGGCACACTGGCAGGTCATGTAATAGCAGATTTCGTCCATTACCTGGGCGGTGGTCAGTTCCCGCTGCCCGGCATCCCGGCGGCGTGCGTTAATCAGGGCTTTGTACTGTCGCAGGATCTCGCGGCTTTGTGGTGCAAGTTTCATGTGTTTTCTCCTTAACCGGCGGCTTCCCCGCCGGACATTATTCAGTTTCTGAAGACATAACCGTCATGGAACGCATACCCGCTACTGAATAAATCCCGCGCGTATGCCTCATAATCGAAATAGACGCGCAGGGATTCAGGCACCTCGTTTAACAGGCCGTTGTCCTCCACAAATGCATAAGCAAAATCTTCCTCGCTTTCCGCTTCGCCGTAATACGCGTCATCAAAGGCGTCATAGTCGCACTCGCCGGTATACTCCGCCCACGCCACAAAGGCGGCGGCGCGCCAGTCGTCCTGAGCCTGCCGGAAAGCCTCAATAAATGCCCACTTAACAGAGGATTCAGAGGCAAACTGTGACGGAATGCCCTCGATGTCCTGGAACATCAGCTCGGGATCTTCCTCGCCGGCGTGCAGCGTCCGGCAGGCGTCATAAAACGCGTCTTCGTCGTCAAAATCGGTTAAATCAAACCATTTGCCGAAAATGCTGCCGCAGTTGTACTGGTGATACGTGCCCACGTAGACCGCCGGAACCGTAATTGTTGAATTCATTTTTTCGTCTCCCTGCGGGGCGGCATGGCCGCCCCGGTCGTTAATCAGTCCAGCGCGGCGTAAATGGCGTTGCATTCCGGGTGGAAGGTAATGTGATTCCAGAGCTGTGCATCACGCAGCATGTAAAGGTGGGTCAGGGCCAGGTTGCCGCCGTCATGGTGGGCCGCCAGACGGCGATTAACGGCCAGCGATGTCAGAATAATGCCCGCCGCGTCGGCGCTCACAATGCGGTCGAACCCGTTTTCACTGTTGACCAGATGAACCCGGCCACAATCCGGCATCATGTAACCGCCGCCCTCCGGTAAGCGAATGTAATGCCAGAATTCGACTTCATATTCGGGCATCCATTTTTTTGCCAGTGCATACACCTGCAATTCTGCGAGCATAAAATCCATGCCAAACATGTACGGCATGAAGGACAGGCGGTCGGACTCTTCAACATTCAGGGCCGGGCGCGTTTTCACATACTGCATGGTAAAACCTCCGTAATCACATGGACTGCGACACCGGGCGGTGCCGTGCCTCCATAACAGACGGGCGACCAGTCGGGAATGCAGGGGCGCAAGGGAAGCCGCAGCCTGACGCACACGGCAGACGGGAGTTGGAGGGTGAGGCCGTGAATCCTGAGCGGTCGAACGACCGGAAAATCCCGGCTGACGGGAAGGAAGGACCGGATGACCGCCGCGTTCACTTTACCCTTGCATTCGCGACAGCCCGGCTAAGATGGAGGCACGGCACCGCCCGCACACGACACGGCGATAACAGAGGCGGGTTTTCATCCCAAAGGCCCGGAGGCCGGGCCGGGTAAACGCGGAGCCGGCACGGTGACATCCTTATCGCACGGGTCCTCCTGCGGCGGCAGGCAGACAAGGGGAGGTTTCCCCTCCCCCACAGAAACGGCCTGTCACACCTGAGCGCTGACGCTGCGGGCCTCTCTCACCACGTCCCGCAATACGCGGCGATCAAGCCAGCGGCGGGCCGGGTCGCCCGGAAAACACAGCAGGTCGGTGATAACCCCGGCGCCCTCCATGTTTTCCTCCCGCTCGTTGACCAGCCTCAGCAGGACCGGGCAGAATCGCGCACTGCGAACCAGAATGGCATCGAGGACCTGATCCAGCCTGTCGGTCTCGCCTGCGTCCAGCCAGTTTTCATGGTCATACTCGTCGGCCAGCAACCGCCAGTCCCCGAAACACCTGTCCATCAGGCGCGGGGCGGCGGAAGGAACCAGCGCGGCAGCGATACGTTTCGTATCCCGGCACACGATTTCCGTTATCTGCGTGAGGGAGGCTTTCAGGAAGGCCAGCAGATCGTCACATTCCGCTGCCGTCAGCCACTCCTGAGCGTAAGGCAGGCGGATAACCTGACAGTCAGCCAGCCGCTCCGGATGCGGATATGCCTGCACCGGAAAGAGATGCAGACGCGCCGGGGTTCCCGCCAGCCGCCGGGCGCTGGCGAGCAACAACGCAGCCCGGCCATACGTCAGCGGCTGGCAAAGCTGTTCTGTCAGCGTGAGGATTTGCGTACCGCTGAGAGAGCCGCAGGCGGCGAGCCAGCCGGGTACGGTTCCGGGTGCGACGGGCGCCATATCAATGGCGTCGGGCCAGCCAGCCTGACGCAGCATCCGGTCGCCGTGACGCAGGATAAGGGCGTTAAGGGTTTCATTTTTCATCATTATCGTCTCAGTTCGCGTGATATCGCCCCACCGTTCAGCGGGGCGGTCGGGTTAAGCGGCAATTTCGCGTTTCAGCCAGGCTATTTCTGCCTGAGCGTCATCGACACTCGGGTAGTGATCGACCGTCAGGGACGGCGAATGCTCGTCTTCTCCGTTAATCGCCTGTGCGGCAATGTCCGTGATGCGATAAAGCGTATCGACGGGGACGCTCACGCGGGGAATGCTCGGGCGAATCCCGGCGTACAGCGCCTGCACGGTGCGGAATGACACGCCTTCTTCGGTGTGCTCCCCCGTTCCCGTGCGGCCGATAAGCTCAAGCAGGGTGTGAGCCTCGGCCTCCGTCATGTTCCCGGCCTGGGCCATCACGTCTTCTTTCGTCCAGACCAGCAGGGCGTAGCGTTCTTCGTTTCCAAACATGCGTTTGAGTTTTTTGTTCAGTTCTTTACGGGTGCCATACAGCATGGTGTTGTCTCCGTGATTCAGTGGGGGAGTCCCGCCCCCGGTTGTCAGTCCAGAAAGCTTTCGTCGAGCATCAGGGCGATATTGAATGCCTCATCCATCAGGACGCTGAGACGCCGCAGGCTGATACCGGCAAGCCGCTCCGCCAGTCCGTCGTGCCGGTAGTGGTACGTGTCTTCCAGCACTTTGAGAGTGGTTTTCAGGTCGCAAAGGTTGTTCGCCAGCCCGGCCATATCGCGGCGCAGGGCTTCATGTCCGTCGTAGTTCATCACGCCGCCTCCGGGAGCCATTCATCGTTCGCCGCCGGGGTGTTGACGGCCCGGCGCATGGCGGCCAGTCGTTCAGTTCCGGCCCTGTGGTACTGTTCCATCAGTTCAATGCCGATATAGCGACGTCCGGCGCGGTATGCAGCGACGCAGGTCGAGGCACTCCCCGCAAACGGGTCGAGAACAATCGCGCCAGGGGCGCTGAATGACTCAATCAGCGGCTGTAGCGCCTCCACTGGTTTCTGGTTTGGGTGCAGCGGGTTGCCGGTATACGGAAAAGGCATTACATCCGGCAGCGGTCTGAGGGGCGGCACCGGGCGGCCTTTGGCAAGGACATAAGCCCCTTCATGGCGGTAGTCCACGAATCCGCGACGGTCTTTCGCATTACGGCGGTTGGATGCATAAGTTTTGGTGAACACAAGCTGGCCCACGGCGTAAAACCCCGCAGCTTTCCACGCGGCCATAAAGCGGTCCACACGGTTCCAGCCGTAGAAACTGACCATCAGGGCGTCTTTTTTAAGGACGCGGTACATCTCCAGCGTGGCCGGTTTCAGCCATTCGTCCGTCACATCCCCGGCAATCGCACGGCCTGAGCGGTTTTTAAAGCCCACTAAATAGGGCGGGTCGGTCACAATAAGGTCCACGGCACGGTCGGGGAATCCGCGCATCACATCAATACAGTTCCCGAGAATGAATCTGGACATGGCAGCACTCCTGTAGTCAGAGGGGGCAGGAGGTATCACCGCGATACCGTTCCCTGCCGGACGCTGCCTGTTCATCGCGTCCGGTCACGGGTCAGGCCGACCGTGGAATATCGCAGCCGCCAGTGTTTTATGGCGGCGAGAATATGCCGCGAAAGCGGCTTGAAGGGCGTTCCTTAAAAGGGCTAGGGACTGGCGTACACTCTCAACGACGCCGGGCCTGAGCGGAAAAGCCGCCCGTCCCGTAACAGGCCGGACGCGAGACACTGGCAGCGGGTGGCAGGCCTTCAGCGACATCAGGGGAAAGAGGAGTATCGGTATACCTGTCCACAAACGCGGGGTTTAAGATTGTGGATAACCTGAAGGCAGACAGCGGAGAAGCGCGGGAGGACAGGCGTCACCACGCCTGTACTTTTTTTGTACAATCAGCGACAGAATATCAACGGTTCCGGGATTTATCTCCGGCCACGGAGAGGCCGATATACACGCCCGCGCCCCAGATAACCTGGGAGAGTACGAAAACCCACAGCGGGACGTCGAACACCAGGAGCGGGAGCAGGCATACCGTCACGATACCAATCATGCGGCTGCCGTACTGCCTGCGTACCGGTTCGCTGCTGTCGACGGGGACGCCGGCAAAGCGCAGAGCCTTTCTGAATCCAGGCGACATAAACACCTCCTCGGGTAAAAACCTATTTGTTTTCTGTATATTACAGGATACCGTCACCGCAGACATCCTGACACTCGTTTTTACAGTCAGTCACTTTTTTCGCAACCACAGCAGCGGCTTAGCCCGGCAACGCGTAAAGGGGCTTGCAAAAAAATAAAGGCGGCAAAATAATTACTGTATATAAATACAGTTAATGAGACGCTAAAAATGAAGTTTATTGCTGCCTCCACCGAACCCGGGGTCATGACCCTCCCCCTTTTTACCGAGCGTTGCGCCGCTGGTTTTCCATCGCCGGCAGCAGATTACACGGAAGCGGAGCTGGACCTGAACGAATACTGCATCCGGCACCGGGCCTCCACCTATTTTGTCCGGGCTATCGGCAACTCAATGACCGATATTGGCCTGAATTCAGGCGACCTGATGGTCGTAGACAAGGCAGAGAAGCCGGTGCACGGGGACATTGTCATCGCCGAAATGGAGGGGGAATTTACCGTCAAACGGCTTCTGCTGACGCCCCGTCCTGTACTGCAGCCCATGAACCCGGCCTACCCTGCCCTTCACCCTGACCCGGAGACGCTGCAGATTTTTGGTGTGGTGACCGCGTTTATCCATAAGACGCGCGGAGCGGACTGATGTTTGCCCTGGCTGACGTCAACTCATTCTATGCCAGCTGCGAGAAGGTGTTTCGCCCTGACCTGCGGGGTAAACCGGTTGTCGTGCTGAGCAACAACGACGGCTGCGTTATCGCCCGCTCAAAAGAAGCAAAACATCTTGGTATCAAAATGGGCGTACCGTGGTTCCAGCTGAAGGACACACAGTTTCCCGAGAAGCTGCACGTGTTCTCCAGCAACTATGAGCTGTACGCCTCGATGTCCGCCAGGGTAATGACACATCTGGAAGAGCTGGCGCCGCGCGTGGAACAGTATTCCATTGATGAGATGTTCCTCGATATCCGGGGCATCAACCGCTGCATTGACTTTGAAGACTTCGGTCGGCAGCTGCGTGTCCATGTTGGTAACGGTACGGGACTCACCATCGGTGTCGGTATGGGCCCCACGAAAACGCTGGCTAAAAGCGCTCAATGGGCGTCAAAAGAATGGCCGCAATTTGGCGGTGTTCTGGCTCTGACCCCGGGCAATCCCCGCCGGACGAAGAAACTCCTCTCACTGCAGCCGGTGGAAGAAATCTGGGGGGTGGGCCGGAGAATTTCGAAGACACTGGGGACAATGGGTATCACCACTGCGCTGCAGCTGGCGCGCGCGAATCCGACCTTCATCAGGAAAAACTTCAACGTGGTACTGGAGAGAACGGTTCGTGAACTGAACGGAGAGCCGTGCATCTCGCTGGAAGAAGCGCCCCCGCCCAAACAGCAGATTGTCTGCAGCCGTTCTTTCGGAGAACGCGTCACAACGTATGAAGCCATGCGTCAGGCCATCTGCCAGCATGCAGAACGCGCAGCGGAGAAGCTGCGCGGAGAGCACCAGTACTGCCGGCATATCTCGGCTTTCATTAAAACGTCGCCGTTCGCCATCAACGAGCCTTATTACGGCAATCTGGCAACAGAGAAACTGATGACACCCACGCGGGACACCCGGGATATTATTACTGCTGCAGTCAGAGCGCTGGACAGGATCTGGGTCTCCGGCCATCGCTATGCCAAAGCCGGCATCATGCTGAACGATTTCTCCCCGACCGGCGTCTCTCAGCTGAATCTGTTTGATGACGTACAGCCCAGAGCACACAGTGATGAGCTAATGAAGGTGCTCGACGGCATCAACCATTCCGGCCTGGGGAAAGTATGGTTTGCGGGGCGGGGAATTGCGCCTGAATGGCAGATGAAGCGGGAGATGCTTTCTCCCGCTTATACAACCAGGTGGATTGATTTGCCCATAGCCCGGTTATGACTAACAAATTATTTTCGGGTTTCCTCACCTCCAGTTGTGACTGCTACAGCACTTAGGGGAGAGGGTTTTTCATCAACCCCCCGGCCCTAGTCCTGTAAAAAAAGCATCAGCCTCTAGCGAAGGAAACTCTGGCTTGCAAGGTCAGGAAGTCAATCTGGAATGGCCGCTGAAACGAAATATACTACGACCATCCAAAACTCTCGAACAGGAATCTAACAAATTAATTTAATTAATAAAAATACTAAAAATGTATATACAAAAGCATATACCACCAATCCAGTATAACAAGTTTGGTAAGAGCATTTCACATTAAATTTTGTATATATAAATGTATATACATTACGTGTTTTCAAGTAGTGACTGTGCAAGCTTTTGAAGCAGTTTATCGTCTTCAAGATAGCAAGCTGCTCGCAGAACGCGCGAGCGTGTTACATTTTTATTTGGAAGTTTTTCCTGAACCTTTTCAACTAGCATCGACAAAGCATCATCATCAAGTCCCGTCAGACGTAAATTCATCTGGCGTCCAGTCGTAATATTTCGGCGCTCAGTTACTCGGGTTACTCCCTTGGTTATACGATCACTTCTTGCCACCTTCAGCCTCCTCAATTTGCTGAAGAAGTTCATTCGTAAATGATTTGTAATCACGATATGGCCGCTCGTTTTTAGCGAAGTGCATCACAGGGCGGTGAACATCTGTTGCCTGCTTAAATAACTCACTTTGCCGGATTTCGGTGAGAGCAACTCTGTAGTTTGCTTCATTGATATATCCGTCTATAGCTCTCTTCATTTTTGAGTGTGACTCATTAACTTTTGTCTTTACAAGTGTATATACAAACTCTTCGTTTCGTCGCACTTCCCGCACCACCTGGAACAAATCATCAATCCCTTTAATAGCGCGACGATCCATGTCAACTGGAACGACGATTTTATCCGTTATGAGTAAGGCATTTTCGATACTAAGATCTATAGCTGGACGTAGGTCTATGAGGATGAAGTCATATGCGATTTTCAACCTTTTAAGACCTTCCTCAAGAATATTCAAACGATGCCGAAAACGTTCTGCACTTCTTGCTTCTACAGCCAATGTTATATCAGCAGGGATGACATCCAAATTTGGAATCACTTTTGTGCCATCGAGTGCAGGATAAACCAGATTATTAGTATCAAATTTGGGATCTTCAAATAAATCAGTGATCGTATAATTCTCATCCCCACGCCCCACGTCATCACTCAGATTACCTTGGTGGTCCAAGTCAACCAACAGCGTTTTATACCCTGCAGCCGCCAGCGCGCAACCGACAGATATGCAACTGGTTGTTTTACCAACCCCACCTTTACTATTAGCAAACGAGATCACATAAGGTTTTTTCATTTTGCCACCATGTATATACAAAGATATATACACAATACACTCAAAAGAAAAAGTGTCAATGCATGTACAAAGGTATATACAAAAAGCTATAAAAATGTATATACAAAAATCCTCATTTATTTAAAAAAAATCTTAAAAAGCAATAACATGAAAAATCCCACACCCAAACAGCACAACAAAAACCGCAAAACTAATCATCAAAATTTTATACGGCATTAACAGTTAAGTCAGACGCCGGGTAACTCCGCCAAGTTACGTAATTCCCCTCAACCCTAGACATTACCCTGGGAAACGCTTCTGAGTCCTTGACGTAATGAGTTAGACAAGTCCGGTGGGCACGCCAGCCTGAAACATTAGGGTATACTTTATATGTACACCTCAAAAGATACTGGGGTAGTTTTATTGTGACCACTTAAATGATACCATGATAAGCAGTACCACTTAAATGTTACCATCAGGACAAAAAATGTTCGTTTTTGGTTACCTCCGGGCATCCACTTCAGAGCAGGATGCCAGCCGGGCAAAAAATGCACTGAAGGCGTTTGCAAACCAACATGGCCACCGTATTGCTGGCTGGTATATTGATAATGTCTCCGGTGCGACAATGAACCGCCCTGAACTGATCAGGCTTCTTGATGATGCGGAACCTGGTGATGTGATTCTCATTGAACAGGTCGACAGGCTTACTCGCCTGGATGATGCAGGCTGGGAGACACTCAGAAAGCAAATTTCAGACAAGCAGCTGGCCATCGTCAGTCTTGATCTACCGACCAGCCATCTGGCGCTATCCAGCACAGTAAGTGATGACTTTACCCGAAGCATGCTGAAGGCCGTAAATGGCATGATGCTGGATATGCTGGCCGCTATTGCCCGAAAAGATTACGAAGACCGTCGACGTCGTCAGTCAGAGGGTATCAGTAAGGCGAAAGCAGAAGGAAAATACCGGGGCAGGGTGGCCGATGCGCAGAAACACGAACTGATACGCACTCTACGCCTGGTCAATGGAAAATCGCTACGAGAAACAGCTCGCCTGGCGGGCGTTTCTAAAATGACAGTGATTCGGGTCTGCTCCAGCGCTGATAAATAACTTTTACAAAGGAAGTAAGATGCAAACAAAAACGTTAACCCTGGTAATTTATACGGTAATCGTTGCAGGACTCACTACTCTGGGAACGCGACTCTACGACTCCGTTTCGGACACAACAGATCCTGCCATTGCAAATGGTCCCTTCTGGGCTGGATTGTGTGTGAAAACGGACAGTAAAGATGGAATGAATGAATTAATTTGTTCGAATATCAGGATTTTCGTGAAAGCCGAAGATTATGACCGTTCTGTTCGTAACCGTGAGTTGTCCGGCATAATGAGTAAACCCCATACGGAGAGTGGTAAGGCGGATCGCTGACCTGAAACAAATGATTAATATGCGAGCAGTCTGACTGAGCGGCCTTACAGGAAAGAAAGACATCATCTTCCGCCGGACCACGTATGTGCCGTTCCTGCCAGTGATTGCATATCCGGAGCATTTTTCAGTGCCAGGGCTGGAGTGCAGGCAGGCGAAACAAGGTGAATCGGGATAACTATACAGGACATAGTGATGACAAATAAATCAGGGACCAACGGGCATTACGGCTATCTTTTTGAAGAGCCGGTAGATGAAATATCTGGTGATATCCTTATCGATTTAGAAAATCTACCGCCAGAGATGAAGCAGACTATTCTCTTGCTCGTGAAAAATACAGCTGACCGTGATGCAGCGCAGAAGGCTCTGTCCGACATAATGAAGCAAATTGAGTTTGATGTTACTGCTGCAGAATTGGCAGCATATCTTTTTAAACCAGGTCACGCTTAAAGATCTGCATGGTAAATAAGGGAACCGAACCAGCACGGAACGGCCCCCTGAAGGAATGGCAATTCCGTTCACCGCCAATATTAGCTTTTTCCGGGCTGTGATAACATCTCCGGGTCATTTTTCAGAGCATGGACCGATGAAAAAGAAAACCACCACGCCCCACGATGCGACATTCCGGCAGTTCCTGACGCAACCGGACATCGCCCGTGATTTCATGGAGCTGCATCTCCCGGCAGAGCTGCAGGCCATCTGCGACCTCAGCACGCTGAAACTGGAATCCGGCTCGTTCGTTGAGGATGACCTCCGCCAGTATTTCAGCGATGTTCTCTACAGCCTGAAAACCATCGGCAGCGACGGCTACGTTCACGTGCTCATTGAGCATCAGTCCTCACCCGACAAACATATGGCTTTTCGTCTGATACGTTACGCGGTAGCCGCCATGCAGCGACACCTGAAAGCTGGCCATAAGAAGCTGCCCCTGGTGATACCGATCCTGTTCTATACCGGTAAGCGCAGTCCGTATCCGTACTCCACCCGGTGGCTGGATGAGTTTGACGATCCGGCGCTGGCAGGCACACTTTACAGCAGCGCTTTTCCACTGGTTGATGTGACCGTTATTCCGGATGATGACCATCGCTGGCCACCGCAGTATGGCCGCCCTGACCTTACTGCAGAAACATATTCACCAGCGCGACCTCGCTGAATTGGTTGACCGCCTGGCGCCCATCTTGCTGGCCGGATACCTGTCTTCATCACAGGTCATATCGCTGGTACACTATATAGTCCAGGCAGGCGAAACAGACGACGCCGAAGCCTTTGTACGCGAACTGGCACAACGTGTGCCGCAACACGGGGATGCACTTATGACCATCGCACAACAGCTTGAACAGAAGGGCATCGAGAAGGGGATTCAGCTCGGTGAACAACGTGGTATTGAAAAAGGCGAGCGCGAAGCTACTCTTAAAATTGCCCGTACCATGCTGCAGAACGGCATTGACCGCAATACCGTCATAAAAATGACCGGTCTGACTGAAGACGACCTGGCGCAGATCCGCCACTAATCCCCTTTCCTGACACTCCCTGTCCGGCCATCAACGAATACTGGTGGGGCAGGGAGGCACCAGACTCAGGCTCTGCCAGCCAGCCAGCCAGCCAGCCAGCCAGCCAGCCAGCCACAGCGATTAAACAGCTTCATTACTTCCGCTACGTTCCCCGTCAGCGGATTTATTTGTCGGCCGCTGTCGTCAAAAGCGACATCGAGATTGGCCCCTAGCGGAGAATAAAAAATTAAGTACCAGGGTCCCGGAAAATTTGCAGATGTCACGTAAATCGCTCACTTTCACACCAGACTCCCATCTTAAAGATTGCAGCCAGAACAATCAGTGCTCGCCGCAGCCATGTGACCGAGCAACGCGAGCGAACTGGCGAGGAAGCACAAAAGTAAAGTACCTGCAGATGGCAATAACGCCCTTACCCTGAACTATGGGAAATACCTCAAGTTTATCCATAGCTCACATCCCTGTTGATAACCCGCTCATTTTACTTGTGAGTTCTGGTTTCTCATGCCAGTGTGTGGGGAATTTAAAAAGCGCCCACATGGTGACTGTAATGACCACGGAAACCCTCAAAAAGCCAGTGAATATCAGTCAGTCCAATGAACTGACGGAAGCGGCTTACTATCTCCCCCTGCAGGCTAAACGTGTACTATGGCTGTGCCTAATGCAGTGTTATCCGATGAAGGACGATCCTGATTCTGTCTCGGCGATATTCACAGTAACTGTCGCGGACTATCAGAAATATTTTAAAGTCAGTGTGGATACCGCTTCTACTGACGTCAAAAAAGGGGTTACAGCCCTGGCTGACAGCAGCGTGGTCTTTTACCCGAAAGAAGGGGAGTTTGAAGAGGTGAAACGTCCCTGGCTCGCTGAAGCTGGGTTAAAAAAAGGACGAGGAAAATGGCAGCTCGAATTCAACTACAAGGTGATGCCGTATCTGATGGGGCTGACTAGTCAGTTCACCACCTACTCATTATATGACTGCGGAAAAATTAACAGCGTGCGGATCATTCGCCTTTATGAGAGCTTGTGCCAGTACCGTTCCAGTGGTGTATGGATTACCACCCAGAACTGGTTGTCTGAACGCTTCATGTTACCTGAATCTCAACGCAATAACTTCGCTGAGATGAAGCGGACCTTCATCAACCCAGCCCTGAAGAAGATCAACGCTAACACACCACTTAAAGCGGCAATGACGCAGAATGACGACGGTCGCTTGGTGTTCATTATCGTGGATACGAAAAACTAACCTGGGGTATTTCCCATAAGCAGAACTCGGGGTGTTTCCCATAATTATCCCCGTCTCAGCTGTTTCATCAACGCGACTGCATCGGTCTCCGGCATAACAAACTGAACGCGGTGTCGTGCCGCTACATCGGGCGCAAACACTTTCGTGTAGACCTCCGTCGAGCTAATCGATTTATGCCCTATCAGAGACTGCAACACCTTCAGTGGAATGCCAGCTATGCATGGCGTAACTGTGCCTGAACGTCTGCGGCGTCACCGGTACTGAGAATGTCACACAGTCGGCGGCTGCGGCTTCAACCGCCTCAGCAAGCCAGGTGCGCACGGTCCGATCGGTGATCTCCCAGATGCGTGCTTTTTCGGTTCTGCCGGTGCGTTTGTTTCGTCTTCCCGCTTCTGGCCTGTCGTCAGTACTTTCGCCTTATAGCCCTCCTTATCCAGCATGGCTTCGGCAAGCAGCTTCCTGAGCCTAGCGTTCTCTTCTTCAAGCGACTTCAGGCGCTTAACCTCGGCTCCTCCATACCACTATACTTCTTACGCCAAGTGTAAAAGGTGGTGTCGGAAATTGCGTGCTTATGGCAGAGCTCACGGGCAGAAACTCCGGCTTCAGCCTCGCGGAGGATACTGATGATCTGTTCGTCAGAAAAACGCTTCTTTATGAGCATGTCCTCATGTGACTTATGAAGACATTACTAACATCGCGGTGTATTAATCAATGGGGAGCTGGTTATTTGAACTAATACAAATAATAAGTGTGTGGAGGAAACTCCACACAGTGAGAAAAAATCACAATTTAAATTTATTTACTTTAAAATAAAAGTTATTGAGATTAAATTTTCTACTTCAATCCCCTCTGGAAGATTTTTATAAATATCACCGGCCTTTCCATAGAGAGTCATAACTCCACCTTTGCCACCCTCAGTAAAGATTTTAAGGAGTAGAGGATCTTTAACTTGAGAGTATCTTACTTTTGTATTCATTGTATTTAAAACTGGTTTTCCTTCTAGTGTTTTTTCTAGCATGTCAAAAGTTACAATACCATCGTTAGTGTATTTTTTTTCTGACGATTTTTCCGTAACGAGAAAAGTACTATTTTGTAAAACTTCATATTTCTTTTTATTAATTTTTTTAATGATTTGCTTAGCATATGTACTATTGATGGTTTGCACTATCTTGTCAATTTTGACAACGTTTTCCATAATTAAATTTTTATTAATTTTTAGTGATTTGCTATAAGCGTCATTGATCCCAGCAATCATCATTGATGGATCCAAATTAATTTTTTCATGTGCTATTTTTTTTAATTCAGCATCAATTTTCTCATAATAGAAAACGCCTAACGAATAGGAGTCTTTACCTTTAGCAGTCTTCAATGCATTATCTTTGTAAACATTAGCTGCATCATTAGATTGCTTTAAATCTTCTAACTCAGAGGTGATTTTAAGCAACTGTTTTTCAGTTTTTTCAATTTTAGTTTCAAGATGCGAATTCTCTTCTCCCAGAGCCGTCAACTCACTGGTCTTCCGCGCCAGGGTGGTTTCGCTGTCCTTTCGCAGAGTGGCCAGTGCAGTATTGACCTCAGCCATCTGCTTCTGCGCTTTGACGACTTCATTCTTCAGGCGTGAGTTCTCTTCTCCCAGAGCCGTCAACTCACTGGTCTTCCGCGCCAGGGTGGTTTCGCTGTCCT
>PVLC010036969.1:0-15394 GCA_004027655.1 Graphiurus murinus | reverse complement strand
AAAAAAAAAAAAAAAAAAAAGTACAAATGTACACATTCAGGGTTGCTATAGAGGAAGAAGAGGTCATGGTGAAATGCATGCTGGCTGGTTTCTGTGCTTCTATGTATACTTCAGTGCACTGACTTCTGCTGAACTAGTGAGAAGGTACTAGAGGCCAGAAATGACAATCACAGTTAGGGTCTGTGATCATGTTCCCTCCCACTCCCCATGCTGCTGCTGGGGTCAGACTGCAGGGACCATCACTTTCCCCTTACCATCCACCGTGTAAGCACCCGGCCCCTGTACATGCACTGCTTTGCTCATGTGGCTCTCTTCTGTAATACACCACCTCTATCTGTCTACTGCAGTGCTTCCCAGCAGAAAGGCTCAACCCAAGTGCACCTTCTCCATGCACCTTTCTCCAAGACTCTCTGAAACCAAACGGATACTATTGCAAGTATGACAATTAGTAATTACCTATCATCTTGCATAGATTTCTGTTTTTCCCATAGGGCAGTCATAACTGACCCAATCCATCTGGTAAATGGTAAGTCTTCTTGAAATCAGAGGTCAGGTGTGCATTAACTCGACAAGTAAAAATATATATGTTGCCTATATACAAAGTATCAGGCCTATAGTAGTCACTGGGGGAAGTAAACAGCAGTTGAGACACAAGATCTACCTTCAAGGAATTCATAGTCTAGTGTAGTGCTCTTAAGTTCGGGGTATGCAAGCCATAGAGTACACAGGAGGATCTGTAGAAATATAAAGGGGATCCTCTATGGACTCTTATGGAGGACCTATAGAGAAAGTATCAGGAACTCTAATATTTCTAATTTCTAATGCTAATATTCTGGTGAACATTTATCTAGAGAAAGACATAAAGGTTTACTAATGTTTAACATGTGCATTGAACCCGATTGGAGTCTGTGTCATACAGTCACACATCATGCATGCATGAAAGGACCCTCGGGGCAGAGTAGGAGTTCTCAGACTTAGAGGGGCTGACCACTGTCATTTAACCACTTCAGCATACTGGGATGTGTTGCAGTTTGAGTGTGGTTAGATAAGGACATTTGCAATTATATTATCTAGCTTTAAGAAAACTAACCATGCTGGGTTGGGGATGCAACTCAGTGGCAGACTACTTGCCTAGCATATGCAAGGCCCCAGATTAGAGCCTCAGCACCACCACACCTTAAACAAATGTCTATACAACAAAAAACTGAAAAAATAAAAGAAAATTAACCCCCATAAAGAGACAAGTGCTCTAAAAATAGCTCATTTTAAGATAGCATCACTTAAGGGGAAGACTAATAATGCAAGCAACAGGAAAATGGAGCCAGGCATGGTTATGCATGCCTGTAATCCAAGTACTTGGGAGGCTGAGACAGGAGGATCACAGGTTCAAGGACAGCCTCAGCAACTTAACGAGACCCTCGACAGCTTAGCGAGAACCTGTTTCAAAATAAAATAAGAGACAAGCCCTTCCAAGGAGAAATGAAAGATAGACTCTCTTACTGATGGGGACCACAGGAGAAGGTGCAGGCCACCATACAAATGGGGAAGAAGAAATTAGTCTGTTGTAAGAACCATTGGAGGCCAGGTATGGGCCAGTGTGTCAGTCTAGAATCATGAAGGCCCTGCCCAGGAGCTCATACTCACCCCCAAGCTCCTACCCATGGACCTCCATCAAGTGCTTATGAAGAGGACTGGGGGTGGAGACGCTGTGGAGCAGGTAACTGGCAGGCCTAGGAGCTCGGGCACAAAACATCAGGTGCTTTGCTCATGTGGTACAAAAGTTTTACACTTGCAGTGGCGAGGCAGCAAGGACTGTTACCCAAAGCACAGGGAAAGATACAATGGGGAGGAGGAAAGGGCCTAAGAAAGGACTATCTCTGGGAAAAGGTACAAGACCATGTTGGGCCCAAGATCTTAAACTAACAGGATTCAGAGGCTTCCCACCACTGGGGAGGGAAGGACATTCCTGCCCAAGATCAACTGCAAACGTAAAGCAGAATTTGATCACACAAGGAGAGGCAGCAAGAATGCAGAGAGGCGCTCCTAACCCCCAAGACTTGGAGGAGAACAATAAAGAAATCCTCACCTCCAACACAAGCCTGGCATAAAGAATAAGCAACAGCAGACAAGGAAGGCTGAGGAGGAGGCTGGGCCCTGGGGAGGGACCTCCCCTGCAGTGCAGACTCCCCAGAAAAACAGAAAGCTGGTGGTGGAGCAGTATGCCTGGGAAAGGCCTCTGGCATGCAACATCTTTTGAGTACTGAAAGAGAAAGTAAAACAAAACAAAAAAACAACTTAGTAAATTCAACTTAGAATGTGATAGCAAATACATTTTAAGAAAAACAATAGATGAGAAAGTTCTATATCAGCCAGCTTACTCTGTAATAAATATTAGAGGAAGTTCTTCAGATAGAGGGAATGTGTTGTTAAGTAGAAACACAATATAATGAAGAACTCTGGAAAGGAGTAAGAGAATATTACTCAGCAGTGAAAAAAAAAAAAGAGCAGGATGCAGACCCATGACAATATGGATAAATTGCAAAACTATGAGTGATTAAAAGAAGACAGTCAAAAAAGAGAAGTATCACATGATTCTAGACACCTATTAGAATGACTTAAAATAATTTTTAAAGTTAATAGAAACAAATACCAGTGAAAATGTGGAGCGACTCTGTTGCTGGTGGGAATGTAAAATGGTACAGCTACTTTGTAAAACAGTCAGACAGTTTCTCATACAGTCAAACAAGCACTATAAAACCCAGCAATCTCACTCTTAGTTATTTACCCAGGAGTACTGAATATGCATGCCCTCATGACTCCCTATATGTGCATGATTGTACCAGATTTATCACCTGTATTATTAATAATGAAAATCCTGGAACTATCCAAATGCCTACTAATTTGTGAATGGATAAACAAACTCATAATAAAAAAAATAGACAACTGATATATGCAATAACATGGGCAAATATCAAAAACTTTATGATCAAATTTAAAAACCCAGGCATAAAACTCTATGTATTGTACAATTCTATTTTTATGATATTTTGGGAAAAGAAAAATCTTGAAATGGAATTCAGATCAGTGATAATCTGAGGTCGGTAGTGGATAAAGGATTGACCATCAAGAATAGTCAGAGTACAGAGAACTTGTCAGGATGGAAGCAATGGTCTATATTTTGACTGTGTTGATTATGTGAATGTGTTCATGGATTCCTGACCAGAATTTGCATAGGGAATTTGAAGCAGAAGTGTCCAGAATGTATTTATGTAGTAAGTTTTAGAAATATGAGTCTTTAAAATATAGTAGGCTGTCTTATAATAAATGAAATGTGGAAAGACTATGAAGTCTCGCAAAGAAAAATGCAGTTTAACAAGTAATAAAGTCCTTAAAGAGTTGTTCAACTTGAGGTAAGTGTCCTAGGTTTATTTGGTAACAATGTAATTTGTCAATGCAAATTTGACAATTTGTTTGATGACAAATCTATGTGAGCAACAGATTTGTTAAGAAGAAATGTATTTAAGTATATGTTTTATCTTAATTTTAAAATTGTTATTATTACTATTATTATTATTATCATTATTACTGTACTGAAGAGTTGCATTCAGGGGCATTCTACCTCTCAACTCTTTTTATTTTATATTTTGAAATAGAGTCTTGCTAAGTTGCCAAGACTGGTCTCAAACATGCCATCCTCCTGTCTCAACCTCCCAAATACTGGGATTATAAGCGTGAAGCACCACACTCTGTCAAGTATATATTTTTAAATGATTTAGTGGTAATTTTTTTTAAACAGGGCCTTCTGCAATTTAATTATCATCTATTTTGTTTTATGCATGACCTGTAATAGGATCTGTACTTGATCCTACATTTTGCCCATGTCCTCAAACTTTGTATGAGGCAAAATTTAAAGGTGATAGACTAATGAATCTAGTAGAGGAAATTTCAAAACAGTAAAACATTCAGACAGTACCATGGGTTTTACTGGCAGCTTCTAGCCAGACTTATTGTGATAAAAGAGAATAGGAAACAGCGGGAAAATATTTTTTAATTGTAGTTTGACCAGAAAAAACACATGTAAAAATTGAGGACAAGAAAGGTGTGGTTGCTGCAGACATTATAGCCACTAAATATAAGTTGGATACTTTACACAGAGGCAATAGGAAAGATGCCTTAAGAATATCTCGGCAATCAACAAGACCCCACTCATTGCAGATTCAAGGGTGTAATCATGGTAATTTGCTTGAAAGAGGTCACTTTGAAAAGAGGTCCTGGAGATGTCCTGCTTGCATAGAACACCTAGGAAATTGTTTCCTCAGGATTTGTTTCACCATGCTTAGCTACCTGGGCACTCAGAGTCCACTGCAGCCATGGTCCAAAGGGATCCACCTACTTACTGCTTAGGGTAGGGGAAGACCTTGGCATCATTTACCTGGTGCTGGTTCTGCAGGAATAGAAGATGCTGACATTAAGGGGTCATGGAGGCTTCCACCTTGATTTCAAAAGAAGGCCTGGGAGGACAGATAATGGGTGGCAGGGTCGGAATCCTTGTGGGTATGCCCCGAGGTGGCAATTTGCAAAGTTCTGAGGATGAATCTGCAGCAGCAATGGAGATCCCAGAAATTAAGAGATACCAGGAACATGGATTTTCTGCCAAGGAAAGCTGCAGGTTGAGGTGGTAGAGCCAGGATAAGAGAGTAGCCACATCTCTGCAACCAGTAAGGCCATAGGGATCTGCTAAGGCCCTTTGAAGAGCTCATCTCTGATGTGCTCCAGATGCTGAGCCTGGAGCTACAGGACTTACGTTCGTCCTGATGGATTTTGTCTTGTTTTGGTCCTATCCTTACTTTCTATACCCCCATTCCTCCCTTTTGAGATGGGAATGTTTACTCTGTGTCATTGTATATTGGAAGTATGTCAGAAGTATGTACCTTGCTTTTGTATTTTTAATTTAATTTAATTTTATTTTATTTTATTTTATTGCGGTACTGGCGATTGAACTTGGGCATTCTACCTCCGAGCTACACCCCCAGCCCTATTTTTTATTCTTTATTTTGAAACAGGGTCTCACTAAGTTGGGGAGTGCCTCACTAGGTAGCTGAGGCTGGCCACGAACCCGGATCCTCCTGTCTCAACCTCCCAAATGCTGGAATTATAAGCGTGCACCACCATGCCCGGCTGTATTTTTTATTTTTAAGGAACTCACAGCTAAGAGTTTGGCTTGAGTCTCAGGGGAGACTTCAGACTTGGGCTTTTGAGCAATGTTGGAACTGTTAAGACTAAGGGGATCCTTGCAGTTAGACTGAATGCATTTTGCACTGTGAGATGGATGTGAGCTTTTGGGGACCAGGGGCAGAGTGTTTCTGTTTGGGTCTAGATTGTCCTCCCAAAGCTTTTGAATGTATTGTAAGCACATCTCCAATGCAGCAAGTTTCAGAGATGGGGCATGGCTAGAGGTGGTGTGTCACTGGAGGCAGGACCTTGGGAAGTATATACATCCCTGAATGCCTTCCTCTCATTCTCTGCCTCCAGCTGCCATTACTAAGAGACACTTTTCTCTGCCATGTGCCCAGCCAACACCGTGTCAGCCTGGGAGCAGGCCATATATGGACTGAACTTTGGAAACAATGAACTTGAATAAACCTTTCCTCCTCTAAGTTGTGCTCATCAAGTATTTTGATCACAGCAATGGAAAATGTGACTAAAATAGGCTCCTAGCACTGATCAAGTCACAGGGACAGTAAGTTTTCAAAGGTTATCCTAATGGTGATCTCTACCTTTCAAGAACATGGATCCAAAACAGGAAAAAACAAATTGAAAACCAAAAAATTATAGTAAAATCCTCATCATTTAAAACCAAGTATAATAAATAATACTGAGAAATTGTAATAGATAAGAGTATATAGATAATATAATAGGAATAGATTGTAATATAAAAATGGCATGTTTAGTCTTTTGAATTTTCTAACAGCTTTTTTGAGACATAATTAACACACCATAGTTAAGGCTTACAATTCAATGTTATCTATCTATCTATCTATCTATCTATCTATCTATCTATCTATCTATATTTGTGGTCCTAGGCATTGACCCCAGAGTCATTCTACCTCCAAGCTATATACCCAGTCTAATTTTTTGTTTTGTTTTGTTTTGAAACAGGATCTCACTAGGTTTCTGAGAGTCTCACTACATGCTGAGGCTGTCCTCAAACCTGTGATTTTCCTGTCTCAGCCTGTCAAGTACCAGGATTATAGGTATAAACCACCACTCCTGGCTCAACTCAATGTTTTCTAGTATATTTGAAGAGTTGTGTCATTATCACCAAACTCTAATTTTAGGACATCTCATTATCCCAAAGGAAACTGTATCCATTAGCAGTTTCTTCCCTACTCTTCCTACTTCAGGCCTGTGCAACCATTAGTCTACGCTCTATCTCTATAGGTTTGCCTATTCTGGACCTTTTGAGGTGCATCCTTACTGCAGCATATATCAGTATTGTGCTTTTTATTGTCAAGTGATATTCCATCCTATGGCTATATCGCATTGTGTCTTTCCATTCAATGATTGATGGATTTTTTTATTGTTTCTTCTTTATTATTATTGTTTTTAATTGACAAATGAAAAACAAATACATTTATGTTGTACAACATGATGCTTCTATATGTTTATGTAGAATAATTAAGTCAAGCCAATTAACATTTCTATGAACTCACATATTTATCACGTCTCTGATAATGTTTGAATTTTTGTATTACACGTTTCTCTGCTATATATTGGCAGTAAAAAACAGATTCTAAATAAGTTGAGCCTAAAATCTGACTATCAGATCACATTTTTTCAAAGGGTTAAACAATGGCTTTAACGAAAGGGACTGGGGGCTTAGCTCCGTGGTAGAATACTAGTCTAGCATGTGCCCACTGTGGGCTCATTACCTAACACCACAAAATAAATAAGTAGATGAAATCAAATAAAAAGAAAATAAAACAAAATGAAGCCTATTGTTTTAAAAATTAAATATTAGCCATAATATCTTGTATTGTTATTGGTTCTTGTGCAGTTAATAAATAAAATAATTGATTTCATAAATACTGATTTTAGGTTTACCATTTTAAGTTGTCTTTTATGTATTTATAATTGCATAATATATGAGCACAGTAGTATATATAAAGTTTATTAATAACTAATATACATATACTGGATACATATGCTCAAAGTTTCTACGGATGGGATGCAGACTTTAAGAAAATAGACTGCAAGCAGCTGTCTAATGGAAGTAACAAATATTATAAAGCCTTAGTAGTCCAACTGTATCTGGCGTGATACTAGATGCACAGTGAGTGTTTAAAACTACATTAACTTACTGACCACCCCTGAGTGCAAAAGGTGGCAATCATCTGAGCTCTTGGTGTGTGCATATTTCTCCCTCAGCATCTGCATTTCAGTTAGCAGATAATTCTTCTGTGCAAGTATATGTAAATAGGATGCAATGATCACAGAAAGCAGTGTGCAGTGGTTGAGAGTGCAGTTTCTGAATTTAGATCACTCAAATCTAAATCTTGGCCCCATGATTTACTACCTGTTTGACCTGGAATAGATTACCATCTTCTCTATGACCCAGTTTCCTTGTATGCAAAATGGGACCAAGAACAGATCCTCTCTCATAGGTCTGTGGTGAGGATTACATGAAGAGTCCATACTCCTATTGTTGACCCACGGGCAGTTCTCACTGTAGGCTAGTCACCAGAGTTATGGAAACACACACATGCAGTCTGTTTTGTTTGGTATATATGGGTGTATTTCTATTTCTATGTAAATATATCTGGTTCTCAATATGTATTTATCTTGAACGAAAGTAATAGTGTTAACAACATCCAATATTTATAGCCAGCATTTATTGAGCATGTGTTCTAAGCATTGGTTTAAGGGCTTTACCTATATTATCTTGCTTACTTCTGGAAAAAAAAATAACAACATAGTGTATATCCTACACTCTTTCATTATACTCATTTTACAGATTTAGAAAACTAAGGCCAAAAGGTGATGTTACTCATAGCTAGCACAAGTTCACAGAGCTGTCATGTGGCAGAGCCAGAAAGTATGTTTTTTTAAAAATCACTGCTTACCATCACTCTTTGGTTTAATAGTATTCTTTAATATTACCCGTCGTATACTTCACGATCTCTTAATTTGCATGGTGCTTAGTATTTTGTCAAGTGCTTTCACATACATTGAGCCTTGCAGCCAGCCTGTGCAGTAAGAAGGGCAGAGATGTGGACTTCACTTTTAGAAGAGGGAAGATAGATACACACGAAAGCACAAATGGTTTTTGGTGAGAGTGTTTCTATGTGGCCAATATGTGGGTGCCTTTGAACTCAGGGAGTCACTCAGCATAAATGAACTAAGTACTTGTAATGTGTCCTCTCGGAGATTAGAGCTAGAAAAAGCTGCAGACCTGCCCTGGAAGTGTCACAGCCCAGTGAGAGAGGCAGGTAAGGAAACTAAGAATCTTGTCACACATCTGTTGTCTCAAAGGGAGATGTGAATAGGGAGTGCAGAAAGAGGGACCATCTCCCAGGGGACTGTTAGGAAAGGCAAAGGTGGTGAGGGAGGGAGGGCTTGCCTTGAAGAGGGAATGCCTGGGTGTGAGGGTGAATCCAGGTTTGTGTCTGTGACAGTGTGTCCAAGGCATGGCTGTGTATGGATCCAAGTATGTACCTACAGAGGCTTACTCATGTAAGTATTAATTTATGAATATGCTGGCTGTCAGTGTGGAAAGTATAAGCCTGAACATAAAAGAAAAAGTGTCTGGACTCTCACACACCAAAGCAGATCAGATCAGCCCTGATGTACACGTTCTTCCCACCCACCTCCCAACTCCAGGGTAACCGAAACATTAGTCCCTTCCTACCCTAGCAGCTGCCCCCTCTAGAGGTAAGGTGATTAGACACACCAGGTTTTTCAGTCCATTGATGGAAATGTGCAGCAGTCTAATAGAACCAGCCAGCTTGTATGAGTGCTAGGGTAAGGGGTCTAGGTGTCTGTGGATGTGCATCTGTGTACACACTCTGGCTGTGTGAAGGCTTAGTGTTGCTGCTCCTAGCCAGATTGGGAAGCCTCCCTTCTCCCTTCATCTCAAACCTTGGGGAGTTTATCCACTCACCCATTTCCATTGCCACCCACACAAGGCTGGCTTCTGCTCCCACTTACACATCCTGGGGACCTCTAAAATAAACTGCTGGGGCTGGGCAGAGGCAGGGCCAGGCACTGTTGATGCCCTTATTTCTTAGAGGCCCTCCCTCCTTTTTTTCACCCCTCCAGCCCCACCATGGTCCAGGAATCTCCCAGAAGAGAAAATGTGTGCAAAGGTAAACAGTACTTGTGGCAGCCTCAAGGAACCCAGAGGGCCACTCATAGGGGTAGGCTGCCCAGTGGCCTTCCCCTGGAGATAAAACCTGTTTTTAGGGCAATACCAATAAAAGAGGTAAAGTGAAAACTCCTCTTTACAAATGTTCCTCTGGGAATTGAGGATGTAGGGAATAAGACTCTAATAGTCTTATTTCTTCTAAGTTTGACCAATCAAAAAAGCTAAAATGATCACAGAGAATATATAACCAATGGTGTAACTGATAAACTATAATTGAGAGCAAATAATATGTAACTGATGGTGACTAATAGTTTTTCTATTAAGTGGCAAAAAATTGAATTCAGTTTTTCCTTTTATTTTAAAATATATAAATTCAGGGCAATGGGATTGTATAGCTATTATGCGCTGGAATACACTGGTGATTTGCATGTGTTTATATCCTATTCCAGTGCACTGTCAGAAAGCTTAATGTATTCCCATGCCAAGACGATCAGGAATGAATGAAGTGCAATAATCAATACATGCAGCATGTCATATTTTAAGTTGAATGAATGAGTGGTACAGAGAAAAACAAACATAATCAGAAAAGTAGAATTGTGTCATACAGTGGTCATTGAAAACCTGCATACTGTTTCTAGTTCCACCAGTGACTTAAATTAATCTATAGAAAGGTGTCTTTTAAAAAATTATCTATTGGTAAATTAGTTTCATAGCAGGATATCTCTCAAAAATATCAACATGCTTACTCAAACCATCTTCAAGTGTCTTCTAAAACATAAATGATTTTTAATAAATGTTAGTTGTATATCAAACAGTTTATATTAATTGCAGCATCTTATATAATATATATTTCCATGTGCTGGGCACAAATATTTCCCTAAACATCAAGGAAAGATGCTGGCTATTTAATATGCCAAAGGAATTTTTCCATGTTGTTTATTTGCACCTAAAATACCACATCAACAATCTGAAAACAAGAAATAGCCTCATTACAACTAGAGACTCTGTTTAAAGGCTATGGTTTCTAGCATGGACTGCTTTCAACTGTTATATTTTATGGCAAAGATTCAGTGGGAATCTGATCTGCTAAAATATTTGGGCTGTGAAAACTCCCACACTGTGACAGATGTCAAGTCCAATTAAGTGACTCATGTCCAGGTTTCTGTCCAATAGGATTTCCCATTAAATATCAATTTAGGGGAAAAAAATTCCATCCCCCTTCTTAAGCCTTTATCTCTTCCACCATCTCCAGGCTGAGTCAATTGGTACCAGGAGAGCCAAGAAGCCACACACGCCTCTTTGCTTGGGCTCTCCCACCCGTCTGTCTCTGCTTCCCTGTCACTGTTACTCCAGGAGATCGTTCACTTTCTACCAACCTTTCTCCAAGCTTCTCCAAGCCACTGACTCTATATATTTTGCTACAAGGTAAAGAGAGGAGGGGGTGGGAGTGATGGGTGTAACCAAGCCTTGAAAGACTTTGAAACTGGAAAATAGGTGCCTGTTTATAAAACATACAAGTAAATGAGGGAGGAGGAAGAGACAACCTTAGCTCTGAGTTACAGTATTGTGTTCCTGGGAACTGGGGAGACATCAGCTGAACAAAGCCTTATCTGGAGGGGGAAAAAAACCCACTTCTGAGCAAGATTGCATCTCTGCCCTGCACTTCCCAGTTTCTGCTCAGCCCTATTAAGGGAAGGAAAGGAGTCTTCCAGGAGCGCAATCTTAACCATCTTTCTTATTGATTATTCTGCTATTAGAAAGTGGAGGAATCAGCCCTTTGATGTGATTGTGTTTATCTCTGCATCTCTTTTGTTATTTATAGGGCCCTAGAAAGAAGAAGAAGAAGAAAAAAAAAAAAAAAACAGCACGAGACTTTTCAACACATCGCTTAAAAAAGCAACAACGAATTTTTCGAAATGTGTGAGAACAATTAAAAGGAAAACGCATTTTTGATCTGTCAACTAAGTGAATAATCATCTCTATCATCCACATCCTGCGATCCCGTCCCTGGCCGTGGGCACCGGCGAGATGGTAGCTGCTTTTTCATTTCTGAATGTAATAAATATTTGCTGCTTTTAATATTTTCCGGAATTTCCCCCTCGCTCTTCCCTGGAATTTTGACTTTAAAAGATTGGAGAAAAGATTATCGAAAGGGCTTTTGCAAGGTAAGACTCCTTTAAATATTTTTCCCCAGGTAGAAACTAAATTTCATTCATATTACATTTATAGGAGGCATTTCTGTCGGTAAAGAAATACAATACATACACGACATACTATTTATGAATATTTTAAAGATATCTGGGGGAGAATTGAACATGCTTTGAGCAAGAACCCAGGAACTTTTTATGCGAACTACAACTATGTCGTGGCTTATTGTAATTTTTTCCATTACTCGCCTCTGTATTTCTGCCCTTTCAAACCTCCTGTGTAAGTGCAAGCTGTCTTACTTGCAAACGTATCGGAGAAAAGCCCGAAGGGAGTCCCGTGTAGTTCACCTGGAGCATTTGTTTTATATTTTGCCTTAGAGGGCTCGTTTTCCTGGCACGGAAACGAAAGCCATTTGGGAGCCCAGTTCGCTCCTAAGCAAGCGCGATGCTGGGAGCAGATCCCACATCCCCCCCGGCTTTTGTTTCTCTTGGAGGAAGCCCTCCTACACGTCGCCCAGGCGGGTTTCTCCCGCGCCCGCCCGGCGTCGCTTGGGAGGCACTAGCCCGGGCCCAGGGTTAAGGAAAGGCGCCCGGCAGGTGCCTTTCCGGCTGCGGCTGGCCCTCTTCTTAAAGCCCGAATTTCCCCACAGCCAGTGGTTCCGACCGCGAGCGGATCCTCCCAGAAGGCTGGCGAGGTGGCCTTTCAGGCAGGGCATCGCCCGGGGGAAGCTAAGCGCAGCCTCCGGGCCTTGGCCAGGCCTCCCGGGGCAGCTGCACGCCGGCAGCTCGGGTCCCTGCAGCGCCCGAACTTTGCTGGCGGACCGGCAGCCAGCGCCGGGGCATCCATCACTCGCCGCCGCCGCCGCCCCGGCCCTCCTCTCCCTCCCCAGCCTCCCCGCCCGCCCGCAGCGACCCGGCCGCCGGCGTTTTCCCGAGAGGTGGTCGGCAGACTGCCGGGCATTGTGTTATCCACGTCGCCGCGTCCCTCGGTCCCCTATGTGTGTGGCTGTCTGCGTGACAGATGGTGCACCCGGAGCGTGCGAGGGCACAGGAGTCAGTTTTCTTTTGAAAAGAGCTCGCACATTTGTTCAGTCATTTCTTTATTATTTCGGAGAGGCACGAGGGGCCGACGAGGCGCTCCGCCTGCGCTCAGGGATGGGGACCCCGACGCAGCAGCCCCAGGCCCTCGGGGCGGGAAGCGAGGTCCCGGTCTCCCCTTGCCATTAAGGCCGGGTGCATTCGTGATTCGGAATCGTTTGTTTGTCTGCGAAGGGGACAAAACGAGGGAGGCCTAATAGCGCACTTGGTGTCTGTCCAGAGGAGGCACAAAACCCCAGCCGCGGCCCCGCAGGCCCAGCGCCCCCGGCCGGCCTCGGCCTCTCGGGAGCAGAAGCGTGGGTGCGGGATGCCGCCCGGGCCTCGCCGGCTCCTGCGCCACCGTCGGCGCGGGCTGCGCCCTGGGCCGGGATCCTCCGCGCCCTCTCTCCGGAGCCTCGGCTTGGGCGTGGGGAGAGGACTTGGCACCCGCCCGCCATCCTTCCTTCCTTCTTTCCTTCCTAGCTAGGGAAGCCCCCGATTCCTCTCATTGACTGATTTTCTGCCTCCCCCTCAGCCTCCAAAATGATGCTGAGTCCGGACCAAGCCGCGGACTCGGACCACCCCAGCTCGGCGCACTCGGACCCGGAGTCCCTGGGCGGCGCGGACGCCAAGGTGCTGGGCAGCGTGTCGGACCTGGAGCCGGTGGAGGAGGCGGAGGGCGAGGGCAAGGGCGGCGGCCGCGCCGCGCTGTACCCGCACCCGCAGCAGCTGAGCAGAGAGGAGAAGCGCCGCCGCCGACGCGCCACGGCCAAGTACCGCTCGGCCCACGCCACCCGCGAGCGCATCCGCGTGGAGGCCTTCAACCTGGCCTTCGCCGAGCTCCGCAAACTGCTGCCCACGCTGCCCCCGGACAAGAAGCTCTCCAAGATCGAGATCCTGCGCCTGGCCATCTGCTACATCTCCTATCTCAACCACGTCCTGGACGTGTAGGGCGGGGGCGCCGCGGGAGGCCACCGGTCCCGGCGTCCAAGAAATGTCACCGAGCTGGGGTGCCCCCTTGGAGATGGCACAGGCGGCAGGGCGACACTTGGGCTGGGGGGAAAGCTCGCAGTCTCTTCTCTCTGGTCATCCGGGCAGCTGGGGAAGGTTTTCCACGCTGGGAGGTGGGGTTGGCTGGAGAGCCCTGAGGCTCACAGTGGGTTATTTTCCAGGCCAGAAGAACCTTCTGGATGCCCCAAGAAGAGCTGCCTCTGGCCTCCCCTTGGGGTATTAGAACCCCCTTAAGGGTTGTTGCTTTAACCCACCGGAGACTCTGCGTCTCCTATATTTATCTTCTGCGAATCTTCATGTTTTGAAAGAATGGGGGCAGAAGCTCAGAGTACAGGTCCATAACTTTAGACTATCTGGAATTTTTCTAATTGACAAATCATCATACATTGGGAAGGAGGAGAGAAGAAGAGAATCTCCATACAGAGATTAAGGCACAGAAAGGTGGAACAGGAAACTTTCTGCTCTGTTGTCAAAAGAAAGATCCTATTAGAATCCAAATAGTTAAAACAAACCCTGAATATTTGTTAAGGTTAAAATGACACTTTGAGAACAAATAAAAACACTGTGGGAGGATTTGAGCTTGATGAGATTTTAACCCCAAGATAAGACGCTAATCTAGACAGGAAAAATCCATATTTAAATGGAAAATTCAATATGTGATTGCTTTTTCAGGCGAAGTGCCCCTTTATATATCCAAAAACATCTATTTGTGACCTTAAATATGTGGACCCATAGGTGCAGTTAGAAAAAGACAACCTATTTTTATTTATGTTAGAAGGAGTAGAGTATTTTTTTCAAGACATTTATTTTTCAGAGTGGTGATAATTTTACTTTGGATACTCTGTGCCAATTTATTTATAGTCAAGTGTTTACACTTTTTCCTGTGGAATAATTATGTCTAACTTTTTACGTGTTTGTTGAGATTATACTGTGGTCTTTCTTTTTGCTCTAATTATATTGCACTTGTATAAGAAATTTCCCACTGCTCCCTGTTTCTAAACATATTTTATATATTAAGATGTTTGTTCTTGAAAGGTTCTTTTGTTGTGAGATCAGCAACACTAGCACTTCACTATTATAGTTTTTTAAAAAAGTAAGTGTTGTTATTCTTATCTGTAGTTATGTCTGAAAAGTACTTTACAAACTGTTTATAAGGAGAGTAGCTTCTTTGTATGTGTGTGTGTATGTGTGATGTTTGTGCGTGGGATGAGTTTAGGAAATTAAGTTATTTTCCTAAAAAAAAAATTTCAGAACTACTTTCCTCTGTGACAACCAAAAAGAAAAATCTATAACCTGAAAATGTTTCATGTTCTCAGCTGTGAAACTCTTAAAGCAAGGAGTGTATTTTAGAGACAAGGAAAAAAAAAAAAAGAAAAAAAAAACCACATCTGCTATCCAAAGATTTTAGTCTTTTTCAGGGTTTTTTTGTGTCTCTGTTGCTTTATATAATGCAATATTTTGTAGTGAAAATAGATATAACCTGGTTTCTATCTGACGAGTTTTTCATATCTCATGAATGGTGCGCTGTTTTGCATATAAATAAAGGTATCAAATAAAGTCCTCTCCTTTATTTTAAGCATCTGTCTGAAAATAATGAACAGGCTGGCTGAGCATGAAATATCTTAATGGATTCAATTCCTTAGAAAGGGAGTAGTAAAACAAAACCAAAACAAAACCTCAACATAGACATGTTCATGCATTGAGATATTTAGTGCTCTCCTAAAATTGTACATGGGTCAGTCTATAAATACATGCTTCACATCTGGTGGTGGGTGATGACAGATCATGCTACCCC
>PVLC010036968.1:0-15516 GCA_004027655.1 Graphiurus murinus | reverse complement strand
GAGCCGGGCGTGGTGGCGCACGCTTGTAATCCCAGCATTTGGGAGGCTGAGACCGGAGGATCCGGGTTCGCGGCCAGCCTCAGCTACCTAGTGAGGCACTCTGCAACTTAGTGAGACCCTGTTTCAAAATAAAGAATAAAAAATAGGGCTGGGGGTATAGCTCGGAGGTAGAATGCCCCTGAGTTCAATCCCCAGTACCACAAAAAAAAAAAAAAAAAAAAAAAAAAGCATTTAGCACACTCGTTTTCAGTTTCTCAGTCACTGCAAGCTCGTACTAACTTTATCATTTTTATTGTGTCCAGTTTCATATTCCTGATATTCATAAAGCCCAGCACACATACATGCGTGTTGGGTAAAAACACATGCATACTTTGGGGCTTGGGATACCCACCCTTCCTCGTTGCCATATGGTGTTTCGGTTTGCACCTGGTGTGGGGGTAACTCAGTAAGGAAGCACTCTGGGAGCCAGTCACCCAGCTACCCGGGGACAGGAGAGCTGGCCCGGCCCTTCCTCTGCCGCCGGTGTGACAGATGACACCCCCAGAGCATCACTGTATCCCCAGGCCTCAGTGTTCTCAGCTGTGACCAAAGAAGGTGCAAGACAAGGCTGAGAAAGGAGGGTGCGAAGGGGACCGGAAATCCACAGGTTGCCCCTTAGCCCCGGGGAACGCACACGCTCACCACTTACACTGTCTGAACCTCCAGTGTCTGATTTCAGACATCTCTCTGCGTATCTCACTCAAACCCAAACTGACCATCAGCGGGAACACAAGGGTGCTTGTGTGCACACCCATGCAACTCAGGAAACTTCGCCTGTCAGGGGGTTTATACCCTCTGAGGACTGGAGACACATTCCTAATCCGCTCGTTAGACAGCTCACTTTTCTGAGTTAGTAATCACTTTGTAACTGCTTTGTTTTAACTGGAGCATAATAAATTATGCAGGATGGTAGGCTTCCTTGTGGTAGATTCATACATGCACATAACATAGTTTGGTTGATGTCACTGCCCAGAGCCCACATCTTCCCTCCTCTCCTTCCCACGGGATCCTCATCCTCTGCAATATTGGTCTCCCTTCCTCTTTTTTTTCTTTTAACTCTTTTTTCTCTCTAGCTTCCACATATGAGAGAACACGTATGGCCCTTGACTTTCTGAGTCTGGCTGACCTCACTTAACACGATGCTCTCCAGTCCCATCCATTTCCCCGCAAATGGCATGATTTTGTTCTTCTCCGTGGCTGCAAAATATTCCACTGTATACACACACCACCTTTTCTCTACCCATTCGTTTGTTGGTGGACACCGAGGCTGGTTCCCTAACTTGGTTATGGTGAGTTGTGCCGCTGTCTACGTGGGTGTGCATGTATGGCTATAGTTTGCTAACTTTAGGGGTTTTTTGGATAAATACGGAGGAGTGGTGCCATAGCTGGTGGTTCTGTTCCTTTGTCTTTTGAGGAACCCCCATACTGATCTCCATAGTGGTTGAACTAATTTACAGTCCTACCAGCAATGTATAACTGTTCTTATTTCCCTACATGCTTGGCAGAATTTAATATTATTTGCCTCCCAAGAATGGGGATCACAGGCTTGTGCCACCGTGCCTGGCTCGGACGTTTCCTCTGGATTCTTATCTGTCGTGCTTTCCAATGTGGAATGCCACGTAGACGACAGTGTGTCCATGTCGGGCCACCACTTCTGCGGGCATGTGGCGTCCCCTGCCCCTCCGTGACGTTTCTCTTCATTGCCCACACAAGGTGTCCTTCGACTCTCCACTGCATCTAGTAAGCTCTCGGCTTCCTGGACAGGCGTGTTTAGCTGTCTCTCGGTGCCCCTGTGGAACTCTCCCTCTGCTTGCAACACTTTACAAGTAATTGCCACCCCCTGCGAAGAGAGCATTTCTAATGGAATTCAAGCCTGAAGACCTTTGCAATGTGTGTTTAAGGCTTTTCCCTAATGGAGGGATGATTAGAATTAGAGAGAGTGGCTACCGCTCGCATGACAGTTTTCTTATCCACTGTAATCTAATACAAGATTAGCTCCTTTCCGCTGTTCTATTAATACCTCCCGTGAAAGACTTTCCTGATTTCAGCCCTGCCGTGCTTGTTCATGAATAAATGGATGGAGCCGTGTTCCTGTAGGAATTTTTAAGGGCTTATTTTTCCCCCCCCTATGCCGGAAAATCAAGATAAATGAACAGCTCAGAGGAAAAGAAATGGTTCAGACCTTACTGAAAAGAGTAATAATCAGGAGGAAAATATATATATATATATATATATATATCTTTAATGGATTGAGAAAATAAGGAAGATGACAAAGCTGAAGTGTGTGCCATTTCTCATCAGTATGTTATTAAATTAGGTAAATGCTAATTGAAGGCGCCACTAATAGGATGACCGGTTGCCTTCAGAAGCACTTTCAGATTATTAGCTGTGATTTCAATGACGGAATGAAATCTTTGAACTCATCTGTGGACCTCAGACTGGTTCTTCCCTAGGAGCATGCGTGTTTGGGGAAAGAATGGCGGATCACACGGCTGGTCTTCATGGTGGACCACCGTTCTGAGAGTCACTCTTGCCTCTAAGACATAAGCCGTCTCCATCACGTGGTACAGCCGCCACAGTAGCAAGAGAGCTATAGTATGTGTCCCAAAGCCATCTCGTGTGTGGCTGGTGGCAACCTCCCAGGGCTTTCTAGTTTGAAGGCCAGCTTGGGAACTAGTGGCCGGATAGCTTTGCCTGAAGTCTAACGGGGAAGGACTCGTAGCAGCATTTAGGACTAGGGACGGCTGGTCCTTGGAAATGGCTCAGTCCCCGCCCTCGCTCACCAAGGCAAGTAATATGGCAGTAATATCTTGAAGATGCAAAGTATTTAGGTCCACTTTTGGGGTGCTCTGGGAAATACCTCCTTGGAGGCAATATAACCAAACTACCTGGGATTAAAATTTGGCATCACCATATTCTTATCATACAATATTTTAGCGTGTGTGTGCGCCCGTGCACGCGCATGTGTGTATTTATGTGTGTGTGTGTGTGTCTGTCTGTCTGTCTGTCTGTTACTGGGGATTGAACCCAGGGGCTCTCTACCTCTGAGCTACACTCACAGCCCTTTTTTACTTGAAATGGGTTCTTGCCAAGTTGCTGAGGTTAGTCTCACACCTGCGATCCTCCTGTCTCAGCCTCTCGAGTACTGGGATTCCAAGTGTGCACCACTGCACCCCGCTGCCATACAGTCTTAAACAAAGTCACTTAACCTTGCTGTGCCTCAATTTCCCCAGCTAGAATGTGGAGATGGTAGTGGAACACTGTTCATAGGCTGCGAGAACTAAACTAACGCTGGGTCACCAGGGCTTAAGACAACTTTGTGTGTATTAAGCACACACAAAGTGCTTAGTACAAGTGAAGGGTTGTTGTTCTCACACCACATCTTATTGAAGAAGGCAAACTCATGGACCATATCCTGCTCTGATGGATGAAGAAGTAGAAGCCAGTGGTTCCGTGGGTCCACTTTGCTCACACAGTAACTGATGGCTGCCCTACCACAAGGAGAAGGAAGCCACTCTGAGCCTTTGAGTCCTGCCCAGGTCCCGGGAAAGGTCCTTCCTCTCTTCCCAGTCCTTTGAGCATTCCATTGTGTTCAATGATTTTGAAGCACAGGAATCGCTGAGAACCCCACCTGGATACATGAGCAAGGCGTGGGCCAGGCTGTGTCCCTGAGCAATGGCTGGCTGGTCACCTTAGCCCCCAGACACACTGGTGCTGGGAAACGTGCTAGCTGCCAGAAAGAGATTTGATAAGCCCATCAAGATGGAGACACAAGAAACACAACCCTCGCCGTCCGCCTTCTCCAGGCTCAGGACTACTGGAGGAAATGGTGTTTTTGAGAAGACCATTCACAAACACCAAGTAGCTGTGATGTCACACAAGGACTGGGTCTACCCAGCTCAACAGCCACCATGGGAGGGAGGGAGGGAGGGAGGGAGGGAGGGAGGAAGGAAGGAAGGAAGGAAGGAAGGAAGGAAGGAAGGAAGGAAGGAAGGGAGAGAAGAAAAGAAAGAAAAGGGCTGGGGGTGTAGCTCAGAGGTAGAATGCCCCTGGGTTCAATCCCCAGTACTGAAAAAAAGAAAAAGTAGTATGCTTCCCAATTCTTGCCAAAAAGGCTGGAGGATTGCCTGTGTGTGGGCGACTGGGCGCTGTGTGGTGGAGCCCCTTTCCAGAGGTTTTCATACCTACAGGAATGGACTTTGTAACGGAAATTGAGGAAAGTACTTTAAAAAAAAATCTCTTTATAAGACAATTGGGTACCAGCATGATTTGCAATCACAGATTCACCGGAAGCTGCACAAAACCTTCGGGTCAGAGTAATTATAAGGAAAAGCACTCGAAAGCCCTAGGGGTGGCAGAGAAGGACTTGGAAAAGGAATCGAGGTCTTCCATGTTTCCAGCTTTTTAAGGATCTGTGTGTACAAGGTGTGAAAATGTCACCATCTGCTCAATGTCTAGGCTGAATCTGAGTGCTATTATTTTTTAAAATGCTTCCAATTCAAAAAAGAAAAAAAGTATTACTGTTCTGACTTGCGTGGGTTAATTCACGAGTTTTTAATTTTTCCAAATTTTGTTACTATTTTTTAAACATACCTCACCTATTAATGTTCTCAGTCTGGTTTTGTTGGGTTTTTTTGTTTTGTTTTTTTGTTTTTTGTTTTTTGTTTTTTGTTTTTTGTTTTTTTGGGTGGCACTGGAGATTGAATCCCAGGGTCATTCTACCTCCGAGCTACACCCCCAGCCCTGTGTTTAATTTTTTATTTTTGAAAGAGTCTCGCTAGGTTGATGAGTCTCACTATTTGCTGAGGCTCTCCTCAAACCCGCAACCCTCCTCTCTCAGCCTCTCACGTACCAAGATTACAAGCGTGTACCACCACACCCGGCTCTCAGCCTAGTTTTCTGTAGCAGTGAATAATGTAGATAGTAATGTCTGTATAACGTATAAGGTGAACATACCATATTCTCCCATTTCTCAAGTTGGACGTTAATACTGATTTCAATTTGGAAATAAATGATATTGTGATGAAAGAGAGAGAGAGAATTGGGTAGCAGTTTTAAAGGTATACACTGAAGAGCCTGGATCCTTAGCATCATTGCTTAGAGCTGTGGTCATTAGGTTTATTTCCATTCCAGTGTCAGAGTCCTGAGTGATTAACTGGTATCGATGTGCCTGCTACTTAACTAAAGAGGTCTGCCACTTACAAACTGAGGACCTTGCCATTATAAGACCAGGGATATAAGAGGGAGAAGAATTTTGTTCTTGTTGTTTTGTTTTGGTTTTGGTTTTTGGTGTTTGTTTAATGTGCAAATATCTTTTCTTTGCAAACAAAGAGATGTAGTCAAACCAGTACCTCTGGATTTTTTTGTGAGGGAAGGAGGTGTGGGGTACTGGGGATTGAACCCAGGGGCATTCTACCTCCGAGCTATACCCCCAGCCCTATTTTATTTTTTATTTGGAAACCAGAGTCTCACTAGGTTGCAGAGTGCTTCACAAGTAGCTGAGGCTGGCCATGAACCTGCGATCTTCCTGTCTCAGCCTCCCAAGTGCTGGGATTACAAGCATGCACCACTGCACCTGTCTTGAAATGTTTTGAGAATAAGCCAAAGTGTCAGATGCTTCCTCCTGTCCATGCAGGGCCCAGCTGGCAAGGACCCCAGGAACTGAATCAGGCCTGGGGTGGACATATTCAGCCCTCTGTTTGCAGTGTGCAAGACCAAGGGGAGAACCAAAAATCAGGGTTGTCGGGAGATGTCAAATCAAGAAGCCACACAGAGCCAGGAGTGGTGGTACACGCCTGTAATCCCAGTCTTTAGGAGACTGAGATGGAAGGGTCATAGGTTCAAGGCTAGCCTCAGCAACTTAGCAAGACCATGTTTCAAAATAAAAAATAAAGGGGGCTAGGGGTGTGGTTCAGAGGTCGAATGCCCCTAGCTGGAAGGAAGGAAGGGAGGGAGGGAGGGAGGGAGGGAGGGAGGAAGGAAGGAAGGAAGGAAGGAAGGAAGGAAGGAAGGAAGGAAGGAAGGAAGGAAGGAAGGAAGGAAGGGAGTCCAAGTAAGTTGACAAAGAAAGTTCAAGAAAAGCTGTTTTCTGACCTGGAAGACAGAGGCCCAGGGGAGTCAAAATGTGCGTGGAAAAAAGTTCCCTGTGAGGGAAGAAGGGATCTGGAGGTGACTTTTAGCATAGATCAGGAGAGGCCAACCACCAGTGGGGAGATTTGTGTATCTGTTTGATCGCGTCAGACTCGGAATGTATTCCATATGAACTACAGACTGTGAGTGATAGAAAAGCAGAGAATCCTGAACTAACAGACACTTTCCACAGCCCTGTTATTACCCACCTGTCTGATCCAACAGTCGGGAATGTAAAAGGGCTTTATATTCCAAAGGAATATATGCATCACTGTTATTGTGTGACTGTGATTGTATACCACCATTCCCTTAACAAAAGATGCCGGAGAGACTCCTGGCAAAAATACTGAGTTTTTACTACCTTCCTTAAGAGATCAATAAAAGTGATCCTATGGGAGGAAAAGGAAGATTTTTGCCAAATCTCAAAGATCTTGGCAGGTATCAATAATAGGTTTTTTATGAGAAACAAGACTCTCTAAATTGTACTTTATAATAGATTTACAGGCTGCTGACACATGGCGTGTAGAATAACAAGTTGAAAGCAGAACGTGAATTCTAGGCAGGTATTGTAAACATCACAGCAAACTCTGAAAGGAAGCAGAGTAGAAATCTGAAGTACGTCAATGAATAGTAATTGCTCCGTGAACTTTAACGTCATCTTGGGTAGAGATGTTATTCGGAATTGGGGCCCCCAATGCAAGAACTCAGTGTCTAAACTTTCAGTGTGGTCAATCCAGATAGGTGCTGAATGTCGTCTGTGTGGCAGATGCTGTTCTGGGGACATAGCAGCAGACAAAGCAAACCAAGTCTGAGTCCTGGTGGGCCTATGTTTGTTCCCATGGGGAAAGACTAATAAACAGGGATAAATAAGGAAACATAGATATTGTTAGGTAGAGACATGTGTGATGAAGAAATCTAAAACCAGAAAAGAGATGTGTGTTGAAGGATGGTGCTTCAGGTTGGGATGGGGAGCGGCCGTGGCCCTAATTTCAGAATAGAAAAGACTGCTGGGTGTGGCGGCACATGCTTGTAATCCCAGTACAGGAGGAACACAGGATCAAGGCCAGCCTCAGAAACTTAGTGAGACTCTCAGCAACCTAGCGAGACTCTGTTTCAAAATAAAAAATAAAAAGGCCTGGGGGTGTAGCTCAGAGGTAGAATGCCCCTAGATTAAATTCCCAGCACCCCAAAAAACAAAAAGAAAGAAAAGTTATGGTTAGATATAGAATGTCCCCTGAAAAGCTTATATATTAATGTTCAGGGCTGATGTGATAAGTATGGAGGGTTATAATCTCACCGGTGGATAAGTCCCTTGTAGTGGACTTGCTGAGTGGTAACCTAGACAGGTGGGCGTGGCTGGAGAAGCTGGGTCCCAGCTTTGGGGGTGTGGCCTCGGGGGCTGTGCTGTGTCTTTGAATCCCCTTTTGCTTGCTGGCTTGTTTCTGGCCTCCATGGTGTGAGAGCAGAGCCCTTGCTCTCTCCCTCTCTCCATGCTCCGAGCTCCGCACACCCAGCCTGACATGGACTGAACCCTGAAATCTCCAAAAACTGTGAGCAAGCACATCTTCCTTCCACTAAGTTGTGCGGTCAGTTGTCTTGGATGACAGGGTGAGAATGTTGACGGAGACAAAGAGATCCAGCACAGGAGGAGGAGGCACATCCTTTCTCTGGCTGCCCTTTCTCCATCTCTGAGGAGGAGTGGTCAGGTCTTGGGATCATTGTCACAAACCCGCTCTCTCGGCTCTGGTCGATGCTGGTGCTTTCCTGAATGACTCACGGGAAATTAAGAAACACACTGGATTTCAAACTTAAGAAGTGACTCACCAAGCACTCTCCTTCCATGCCAGTAAAACTACCCACAGATGGCCCAAAGGAGGCTTCTGCCCAGGGACAAAGGACTCTGCAGGTCATGGTACTGCTGCTTCTGCTAGGTGACAGTGCAGGGGAGGAGAAGGGGAGAGCTGGTTACACCTCCAAGCTGTCACAGACTCATTCATAACTGTGTCTTTGACATTTTTGCCTTCAAATTCACCATCTCTTTAGACACTCTTACCTTTCAAGCCCATTGTACAGATTAGAAAATGAAGGGTCTTACCAGAATTCATACACTTAATGGCACTTCAGGATTTAAAGCCAGCTCTCTCCCTGCTTCCAGAATCTATATTGTCGCTATTCCCCACCATGTTCTTATAAGTGTCCCGGATCAGCACGGTAACTTCTGCAAGTTCTTGGCTTCTGTGGTGAAAAGAATTTCAACATGCAATAGTCAGGGACAGAGACAGAAGTTTTATTTAGGAAAGTGAGGGACTTGAAGGAGAAGGCAGGCCATCTCCAGAGAGGGGAAATCATCTGGGCAAGAGAGCCTTTGCAGCCTTTGCAGTTCTTTTTTAGAAACCCAAGAGGGGGTGGACACAGTGGAGGTCTGGACCTCCTCTTCTTCAGGTTTCTTAGCAACAATGGGTGGTGACTGGCTGAGGTGTGACCTTTGCCCTCTTCATAGATCCTTTGTTTACTAAGCATCTCAGGAGTCTCAGGTGGGCAGAGGGGCTATTGAGATTAAGGGTCTGGGTTCATTGTGGCTTCTGCCTAAAACAGGACACACCCTATAGGGTGGAGTTAGAGATTTTGAGCTTTCCAGATTTTAAAACTATATTTTCCCTTTCCTTCCCAATCCATCTCCTTTCTACCTAAATTTGTATTTCTTCTAGTCTACCTCATTATTAGGACCTCATTTTTTTTTCTTTTTTAACCTTAATAATCTCTCCCAGTTGAGGGTACACTTAACAAAATCCAGAATGTGGGATGCTATGCAATAAAATGACCTGGGCTTTGTTTTTGTTTTTGTTTGTTTGTTTTTTTTCGGCAAATAAATTACAAAAAAAAGAGACTCCAACAACAAAATAAATAAATAAATAACCTATCAATTAAAAATTGCATAAGAAGCCAGGCACAGTGGTACACACCTGTAATCCCAATACTTGGGAGGCTGAGACAGGAGGATCACAGGCTTGAGGCTAGCCTCAGCAAGTTAGCAAGACCCTTGGCAACTTAGTGAGACCCTGTTTCAAAACAAAAAATAAAAAATTGCTGGAGGGTGTAGCTCAATGCAGAACACCCCTGGGTTCAATCCCTAGTACCACACCCCCCAAAAATTACTTAAGAGACAGCCAGTTCCAATGTTTGAAGCTTATTTGGATACTAGGTCAAACAAGCATCAAGTAAAATCAATATATGGGCTATGTCCAAGAAGTTTAATACTGACAATATTAAAGAAATTGTAAATGATTTTTGGGTGTGATGATAATATTGTGATTAGGTCTTTGAAGAAAGTCGTCTGAGAGATACGTACTAATGTGTTTACAGAGGATGTGTGCTGCTGTCTGGGATTAACTTTAGAATAAGCCTTAGAGAGAGTATAAATAAGCAAGATTGACTGTGTATTGCTCACTGATGTGGCTCGGTGATGGATTCACCACGAGGACTGTTATGTTTTTTTCTTTACTTTCATATATGTTTACATTTTTCCACCATAAAAAAAAAAGCGAACCTGAGGATCACAGGTTCAAGGCCAGCCTCAACAACTTCATGAGACCCTTAGCAACTTATTGAGAACCTATCGAAAAAAAAATTTTTTTTTTTTTTTAGTTTTAAGGGCTGCTGTAGCTCAGAAATAGAATGTCCCTGTATTCTATTGCTAGTACCAAAAAAAAAGTAAAACCAAACCAGATGACAAGTCTTTACTATGGTGAACGCAGGCTGAGTAGTGCTGACCACCTGCTACTTTCTTAGTTACTGTCTCCTCCCTTTGACTGGGGGCCAGGATCACGGTACACAGGCTAGAGCTCGCTGTTCCCCTGGTCTAGGGAACTGACCTAGACTTTGGACTTCGAGGGAGTTGTAGCTCAGTGATAGAGCACTTGCCTAGCATGCAGGAGGTGCTGGGTTCAATCCCCGGTACCCCTCCAAAAAAATATATATATATGTATATATATTGAACTTCCTGCCCTTGGGAGACTCCCTTCCTGGATTTTCAGCCTTCCTGCAACCAGCCCCAAGGACCAGCTCACCCAAGGAACCCAAGAGACCATGTGGAATCAGAACAACCTTCACCAGACCTTTGGCCTTACCTGTTAGTAGCTAATGATGACAGTAATGATGATGACGACGACATCGGTGATTGAGATACCAGGGATTGAACTGAGGGGCATTCTACCTCCGAGCTACACCCCCAGCCCTTTTTTGTTTTTGTTTTTGAAACCGAGTTTCACTAGGCTGCTGAGAGTCTTGCTAAGTTGCTGAGGGTCATCTTGAACCTGCGGTCCTCCTGCCTCAGCCTCCTCTCTTGATGTTTGGCCGATGAGTGAGTTTGACTCCATGTTTCTTTGGGGTGTGAACGCCTCAGGAGCCGAGACACTACGTACAGTGGTGTGGGCTTTTCACTGCACAATGTCTCCCCCCGCCCCCGGTGGACTCCCCAGGCTGCACCCAGCGTGTGGGACTCTGACCAAAGAAAGAGTGCCCTTGTCGGCTTCGTGCAAAGATGCTGAAAGGACTTGAGAGAAAAATGCCAGTCACCCAGAGCAAGAAATGGCTTTTGTAATGGCTGACTCTCACTACTGCCAAAAGCCAAGAAAGAAAAAGAACTCCGATTCATATTTCAGAGCACCGGGCCTTTTTTGAAGCAAACCATGTATTTGACTACATTCAAGTTGTATTGGGGTTGATCTGAGTCCCTGGCCTCAGCATCATAATATCAATTTTATTGTGAAGACGATATGAAAATACAAGTTATTCAAATGGACCCGATGGCCCGGCAGGACCGACGTCTCCTCGGGCTCCCCTCCTGACTCAGGCAGCGCTGCCAGGTGACAGGAGTCATCCTGGCCAAGGACCCTCGGTGGACGGGCTGCTGCTTCTGTGGGAGTGTTGGAAGAGCTGTCCCCCAGGCCGGTGACCAGGTTGGTGTGGCAGGTGTGCAGGGCTGCCTCCACACCCCACTCGAGGTCCTGCTGCTTCATCATCAAGAAGACAAACGATAACAAATGCTGGCGAGGATGTGGGGAAACTGGAACTCCTTATACAGTGTTCGTGGGATTGTAAACTAACACGACCTCTATGGAGATCAGTACGGAGGTTCCTCAAAAGAGCAGGAATGAGCCGGGCGTGGTGGCGCACGCTCGTGATCCCAGTACTTGGGAGGCTGAGACAGGAGGATCACAGGTTCTCAGCCAGGCAACTTAGTAAGACCCTGTTTCAAAATAAAGAATAAAAATAGGGCTGGGAGCCGGGCATGGTGGCGCACGCTTGTAATCCCAGTACTTGGGAGGCTGAGATGGGAGGGTTCGGGTTCATGGCCAGCCTCAGCTACTTAGTGAGGCCCTTCTGCAATGTAGTGAGACCCGTTTCAAAATAAAGAATAAAAATAGGACTGAGAGTTGTAGCTCAGAGGTAGAAAGCCCCTGGGTTCAATTCCCCAGTACTGAAAAAAAAAAGTAGGAATGGACCCACCCTCCCTATGACCCAGCTTAGCATTCTTCAGAAGCTTTCCAAAAGAATTAAAGTCAGAACACTATAGTGATGCATACATATCCATATTTGTGGCAGCACAATCCACAAAAGCCCAATGATGGAACCAACCTAGGTATCTGTCTACCCATGGCTGGATAAAGAAAATGTGACATATGCACACAATGGCATTGTACTCAGTCATGAAAAAGAACAAAATGATGCCATTTAGAGGAAATCATGCTATCATGGAGCTCAGCCAGTTCTGACGGCCAGGTCGACTTCTGTTTACAGGATGTCGATCAAACATCCAGGTTATAGGAAATAGAGTACTGTGGCAGCACAGTTCACAAAAGCTAAATTAGGGAACATTGTGATGTGAGACTATAATGCGCCAATAAAAATATTTAAAAAAATAAAGTATGGAAGCAACCTAGGCACCCATCAACAGATGAATCGATAAAGAAATGTGGTATATACACACAATGGAATTTTACTCAGTCATGAAGAAGAACAAAATTATGTCATTTGCAGGAAAAGAAGGGGGAAACTGGAGAATTGCTATCATAGAGGTCAGCCAGGCTTGATTTCCAAGTCAACTTCTGCTTACAGTGTCGAGCAAACATCCAGGTTAAAGGAAACAGCTATCCATCAACCAATGAATCGATAAAGAAATGTGGTATATACACACGATGGAATTTTCCTCAGTCACAAAGAAGAACAAAATTCTGTCATTTGCAGGGAAATGGGTAGACCTGGAGAAAAACATGCGAAGTGAGATTAGTCGGTCACAGAAAGAAAATCCAGGGCCCTATGTTTTCTCTCACATGAGGCCAGCCTCGTCAACTTAGCGAGACCATTAGCAACTTAGCGAGGCCCTATTTCAAGTTTTTTTAAACGGCTTGGGTCGAGCTAGGCATGGTGGTGCACCCCTGTAATCCCAGTACTTGGGAGGCTGAGAGAGAAGGAGTGCAGGTTCAAGGACAGGCTCAGCAGGTACCAGGGCCTCTTGCCAACCTAGTGAGGCCCTATTTCAAAGTAGGACTGAGGGTGTAGCTTGGAGGTAGAATGCTGCTGGGTTCAATCCCAAGTACCATAAACAAGTGAAGGAAGGAAGGAAGGGAGGGAGGGAGGGAGGGAGGGAGGGAGGGAGGAAGGAAGGAAGGAAGGAAGGAAGGAAGGAAGGAAGGAAGGAAGGAAGGAAGGATGAATGTCTGCTAGAGGTAGCTGGAGTCCCTGTGCTGTGATTAGCTTTGCTGTCTCTCCTGCCCTGTGAGCTCTCCGCGGCCAGCAGACAACCTGGTGTCCCCAGCCTGGCTCAGCAGGGCGTCCGGCCTCTCGGTCCCCTTCAGAAGCCCGGTGACCCTCCGACTGCATCCACAGAGACAGAGTGGGAGCAGTGCCAGCAGCAGCCGCGTCCAGGCAGAGAGCAGAGGCAGGCTTCCCTAACCTCCTCAACCCGGGCTGTCACGGACTGCCTGAGAGCCGCAGGGAATGTCACTCCGCCCCAGAGAGCCATAGCCGGTGACAACGCACGGGTTCTTTTGTTTTTGTTTTTGTTTTTTGGACTTCCAGTTTCTGAGTTTATAGCAGACAAAGATAGAATGCACGACCAAACCCTGCCCTTCTAAACCTTCCGGGCCCACGTTCCCCCAAATAACTGGGGGTGGTGGGAGGGGCCCTGGCCGTAAGAGATGGCTCTTCCCTCCCTTTTCAGTTTCCTCCTGCTCCATTTATGCTTCTGCTTAACCCTTAACACCCGGTGGGGGGCTGAGGGGGTTCATCTCTATGTCTGCACACCCCCTCGAGCTGCCTAGCATCAGGACAGTTTTAACCATTTCCAGTCTCTAGGATGGTATCCGCAGTCCAGTGGACAGAAAGCAAGTGTTTGAGACATTGGAATAGGGGACAAGGAGCCGGGCGTGGTGGCGCACGCTTGTAATCCCAGCATTCGGGAGGCTGAGACCGGAGGATCCGGGTTCGAGACCAGCCTCAGCTACCTAGTGAGGTCCTTCGCAACTTAGTGAGACCCAGTTTCAAAATAAAGAATAAAAAATAGGGCTGGAGTATAGCTTAGGGGTAGAATGTCCCTGAGTTCAATCCCCAGTACTGAAAAAAAAAAAAAAAGAATAGGGGACAAGGCTTCAAGGCTTGAACTTTGTGGAAACCCCGTTCGTGTGTTCTGACTAGCCACATGGTATACTGAGTG
Source organism: Graphiurus murinus (assembly GCA_004027655.1). Lineage (NCBI taxonomy): Eukaryota > Metazoa > Chordata > Mammalia > Rodentia > Gliridae > Graphiurus > Graphiurus murinus. The sequence goes on along the minus strand of PVLC010036968.1, from coordinate 1,634 downwards.
GACACACAGAAGAAAGAGGTAGCTGCTTTCAAAAACAATAGCACACCAGGGCGTGGTGGGGCATTCCCGTAACCCCAGTACTTGGGAGACTGAGACAGAAGGATTGCAGGTTCGAGGATAGCCTCAGCAACTTAGTGAGACCCTGTTTCAAAATAAAAGAATAAAATAGGGTGGGGTGTAGCTTGGAGGTAGAATGCCCCTGGGTTCAATCCCCAGTACCACAAAGAAAGGGGGAGGGAGAAGAGAGAAGAGAAGAGGGGAAAAAGAAGGAAAAAGAAAGAGAGAGAGATAAAGAAAGAAAAAGGGAAAGATCTCTCCCCAAAGATGTTCCCTTGTGGCTGGGATGGTGGCACACACCAGTAATTCCAGTACTTGGGAGGCTGAGACAGGAGGATCGCAAGGTGGAGGACAGCTTCAGCCAGTAGTGAGACTCTCAGCAACCTCAGTAAGTAATGAGACTCAGGGAGATCTTGTTTCCAAACAAAAAAATAAAATAAAAAAAGGGCTGAGGGTTCCTCAAATGACTAAGAATGGAGCCACCACACGACACAGCTCTACCACTCCTTGGTGTCTTTCCAAAAGAATTAAAGTCACAATACTATAGTGATACACGTACTCCCATGTTGATAGCAGCACAATTCGTAACAGCCGAGTTGTGGGAAGGCCCTTCGGGAGAAACGATGTTCAAGGGTGTGTGTGTGTGTGTGTGTGTGTGAGAGAGAGAGAGACAGAAACAGAGAGAGAGAGAGAGAGAGAGAGAGAGAGAGAGAGAGAGAGAGAGAGAAAGAGAGAGAGGATATGCACTCAAGGGAGACAATATGATAACGATAGTATGTTTTATTTGATATATAGGTTATAGTTAGTTTTCTTAGGGAAAAAAGTTCTTTTCCAGAATGACCTAGGAGCAAATCTTAGAAAGTAAAACCATCATCTGGTTTTATAGGAAAGTGGTCAAGTATCTGATCTTGGAGGGAGTGGGAGGTTTTCTTTTGTCGTTGTTGTTGGTGGTGGTGGTGGTGGTGGTGTTTACGTTGTTTCGTTGCTTTCACCAAAATAAAATGCTGTGTCATTCAACCATCTTCAATGTTGTTGTTGGGGATTGAACCCAGGAGCATTCTTCCTCTGAGCTACACCTCCAGCCCTGTTTAATTTTTTTTTTTTTTTTTTTTTGAAACGGGGCCTCCCTGAGTTGCTTAGCATCTTGCTAAGTTCCTGAGGCTGGCCTTGAACCTGTGATCCTCCTGTCTCAGCCTCCCAAGTACTGGGATTACAAGCATACATCACCACACCTGGCTATATCCAACCTTTTCTAGAGAATGGAGTTTGCTTCATTGACCTTACTGGATTCTATTTTGTGCTTTCTGTGCTGTCCAAGTCACACCTATTTTTAAAAAATGTACTCGGGTCTTTTTTTTTTTTTTTTTTTTTTGCGGTACTGGGGATTGAACTCAGGGGCATTCTACCTCTGAGCTATACCCCCAGCCCTATTTTTTTTTTTATTCTTTATTTTGAAACCGAGTCTCACTAAGTTGCGGAGTGCCTCACTAGGTAGCTGAGGCTGGCCGCGAACCCGGATCCTCCGGTCTCAGCCTCCCGAATGCTGGGATTACAAGCGTGCGCCACCACGCCCGGCT
>PVLC010036967.1:0-15639 GCA_004027655.1 Graphiurus murinus | reverse complement strand
ATTAAAATATAAAAATCTACTTAACAGATATCAGAACCCTAACCAGACAGTGCAAATTAACAGGCAGACACTGTGGGGGACTGATGTACAGATAGCTGGGTCTATTCATTTAAGGCCACTTCTCCCCGTGGGAGTTTGCTTTTTCCAAGAAGCTGCTGAGAGCTAGATAAGCTGAACATTTTTGTGGCTTTGCAGGCCATATCATTTCCGTATTTCAGGGCAGGAACTATAGAGCAGTTAAAAAAAAAAAAAAAAAGAGCTTGGCCTTGAAAATCTGAAAATCAGAGATTAAAATTCTAGTTCTCTTGTAAACAAGAGCCTTTTTTGTTTTAATTTTCTTATATTTAAAATAAAAATAGGATACAGAGTGTTAGGACATTTTGAATAATTCAATATGTGTGAAAATTCATGGTCTCATGACTGATACACTAAAATTATTATTTCCTTTTCAGTTTAAATTATTATGAAACAACATAGGAAAAATGTAATTAATCACCTCATCACCTCAAAACTATGACTAAGAATTCTGCAAAGGTGATCACAAGGATCTACCTGTATGATTTTTCCAGTTTAAAGATAATGCATTAATTTTCATTGTAATTCACAAATTAAGGATTCATGTTATAATTGATGCAAACAGTAAAATAATTGAAAATTGCAAACATGTGAAGGGAAAATAAAATAATTAAATTAGTAACCCAACTAAATAAATAGAGAATTAAATGGGAATATGGAATCTGCAAGATGAATATAAATCACTTAGTAGCACTGTAAATTTAGACCCACAAGTATCAATAAGTGCTTTCAACATAAATGGTTAAAGTGTTCCAATTCAAAGGTAAAGATTTGGCCAGGCACAGTGGCTCATACCTGCTATCCCAGTACTTGGGAGGCTGAGACAGCAAAATCACAAGTTTGAGTCTAGCCTTGAAAACTTATGAGACTCTGCTTTAAAAAAAAACAAATTAATAAACAAACAAATACATAAATACATACATAAATAAATAAATGGGTTGCAAGAGTAGCTCAGTGGTAGAAATTTCCTGACTTCAATTCCCAGTACTCCCTCCCCTGCCACACACAGACAATAGATTTTTAGACTGTTAAAAAGCACATTTATACTCAATCTTAGGAGTTCTATAATATGTTTTTTTAATAAACATTTTTGCCAGAGTGGCAAAAAATTAGAAATAAAATGATGGAAAAGTCTATACTATGCAAATACCAAGTAAAAGAGTCTTTTGTAGCTATGCTACTATTGTGTGATTGTTTATATAAATTCTGAATACTCACAGAAGTAATCCGTGATTTTAGAAGTCCACTGGGAGGAGAAGCTATGTGATTGTATGAACTCTAGTGAATGCATAGACCTGAACATGTGTGCTTTTGCATCTCTCCAAGTTTTTGTAAGTACTTAATAAATACAAGTCGCGGTTGCATTTGGCTTACAATTCTGGGTCTTGGGGATATATTGGCAAAAATATATGTATATAGAGACATAGAGATGTGAAATAAGAACAAAATGGTCTTCAGGTAAATGAAGAGAATGGCCAATAGGATAATAGAGGGGGAAAAAGGAGGCTTGAGGAAGGGAACAGTTCAAATAATGCTATGTCTGTATATGAAGGTATCAGTACTAATTTCACTAACATGTCTGGGGAGGGGTATCTGGAAAGAAACACACAAGATATTATATGCCTGTATATTTGTATCATTTTGAACCTCACTGTGATGTATAATTACAATGCATCAATAAAAGTATATTAAAATAATAATGTATCTTTATTTTGTGTAAGAAGTTCAGTGAGGCCATTGTAGTGGGGACTGATAGTTAGCAATTATCTGTTGGAAGTGTTGATGATGTCAGAGAGTTGATGCAGCCAGAGCATTGGAAGAAGGGACGGTCCTTAGTGGTGGGGCACTTGGGATGACAAGGTAGAGCTGGTGCTGTTTCTGATGGGAAGTCAAATAGATGAGCATGAGGAAGAGTGGTTGAGGAAGAAGAGATCTATGAACTGAGAGCCCAAGGAAATAGATGGATCATGCATATGCACATCAAAGACACACTTAATTGAAAAGAAATATTCATTGGAAGTATAAATAAAAAAACAAACAAAAAGTAAAAAGCTGGGTCAATGTTAAAGGATTCACCAGTAACCTTGTCTGTACTTGCTTGAAGGTCTAATGGGACAGTAGTTTGAGCGGTGAACTTCAGGCTCCGTTGGAGTGTGGCTTCCATAAGAGCAAGTGCATTTGTCAGGTTCTGTTCACTGGTATGCTCCAAGTGTCCAGAGCAGTGTCTGGAATGTAGTAGGTGCCCAATAAATTTGTATTGAAAGAACAAATGGGTACCATGACCTCAAGAAAAATAGGGATTGGATTCTGCAGGCAGTGTTCAGCATGGAGGAATGTCTGAGTAAAGGAGTTGAATCATCCTAGTGGTGCTTCAGGAGGATTCGTTCTGCAGAGACAGGTGAGAGACACAAGTGAGGAAGAAGAGGCTAAAGGATTGCAGTGGAGCAGAGATAGTGGGGACTGGAGGAGAGGGAAATGTCAGAGACAGGTAAAAGCAGGTATGGAGACATTAAATTGTAGCTGTTATGCATAGTGAATTTAAAGAGATTACCTAAATAAAACTATTTTTTTCTAATATGGACATTCACAAGTCCTTATTTTACAGCCTTCTTCCACCAACTCCTTCTACAGCTGATTAAACACAGGACAGAAAATGGAATGCATCAATCTGACATTTTTCTGAATCAAGGGTCTTGTCATAGGGTGAATGTTGCCATTTGTTATTAAAACACTCCTGCCTATACCTTCTATCTGCAAAATAACTTTTTCACTCTAGCCTGTGGGGGGCTTACTTTGTCCTTTATAACACAATCTGCAAATTAGAAGTGATACCATAATTTATCTGCGTGGGCTCATTGTATTTATAATCCAGAGGCAATTAAAGTCTCTTTTACACAACACAGTCCTGATGACAGATGTGTGGCTGCCACTCTGACACATGATGACTGACATCAATCATTTCATGATCAAAGTGTCTGCTCACTTGCTAGTCTCTAGTTACAGCAGATGCCACCCTAGACAGAGTGACAGGGACATTCTTTACAGGAGCTCCATTTTAGCTAACTGCTTCACTCCACTCCAGCTCTGGAGTCTTGACAGGTCCGCTAGTTTGTGACAGCTTAGAAATTCTTTCATGTAGTATTTATAAGCTACCCAGGATCATTCTGTCCCTAATTCCCCCCTCTGTAGGTTTTCAGTGGCTTTCTAGCAGAGCAAATAAGAGTGTCACAATCTGGACCCAATCTATCACTCTGTCCTTGCCACCAGGCATGCATCTTCTCTATGCACTCGTACTCACCCCTCCAGTCCACCAAATCCTACCATCCATACCCACCGCTACTTGTAGTTTCCTGAGCTTGATGGTCTCTTTCTTGAATGTGTCCTTGAGAATGAGGTTTCATATGTTTGAAACAATTTTCTTCCTGCATTCTCTGTATAATAAGCCTACTTTTTTGTGAAGATTTAGCCTAGTTGTTCTTGCCTCTGGGAAGCATTTGCAATCCACTTACCATACAACTAGCTTTTCCTTCTCTGCTCCCCAAGCAGTGTAGCTTATTTTTTCTCAGGTGAGTTGATCAAATCGTATTCGTTGGTTCTTGGAGTGAGAATCATCATTGGTCTACAAAAAAGGATTCTCCTTTTATTTCACTTTTTAAATGTGCTTTTATTGGTGAGTTATGGTCTCACATCATAGTATATATCATGTTGACATTGCATGCATGCAGCACTTGGTGCCCCCACCACCTCCCGTCTCCTTCCCTCCCATACAGAATATTGAGAATGACATTGGAATTTTCACATATGTATATACCATGGTCTAAGGGAAGGGGAGGGGGAAGACAGGTTCATTTTTATTTCATTTTCTTATTCAATTCTTCATCCTATCTTCATTTCTAACCAATGTGGGTGATCATTCTGATGAATTTATGTTTTCCTTTATGATAATACAATGTCATTTTGTTTATATATGTTTTAAATTTACATATACATGGCAGGCTGAAATATTTTTCCTACTTTTCCCCCTGTAAATTATGCTTTGCTATTTATGCATCTTCTTGAGTATTCACCTTAATTCATTGATTCTGAAAGAAATTTGGAGAAAAACAATTATCAGTATTCTTCTGATCACTAGTGAATTTTAATTGCCTCCATATATTGATAGGTGCTTAGATTTTTCCTTCTGTAAATTATTTATACCTTTTGTTATTTTGCCTTTTTTGTTTATTACTTTATCAGATTTTAAGTGGGTATATACTGAAATCTCCAACTATAATTTTATTTGACTTTTTCTCTATCTGTTCCTATCAGTTGATATTTATATAGGTTTAAATAACAGTGTTAAATTTATATGGAAATATGATCTCTAAGTATGTAACATCTGATGTTTTCCATCTTAAATTTTATTTGACTAATATAAAATTGCTAACTGATTTTTCTTTAAATTATCCTTATTTTGTGCATTTTTACTGTTTCTAACTTTCTATATTATATTGTTTTAAAATTATGTCATACAGATAATGCTTTTATGGGCCAAACTATATTAAGAATTAGTTTGAATTATATGAAATTTTCAATTATATGTCTGATATTTTATATTTTAAGTTACAATTAAAATAGTGTTTTTCTTTTATTGTTTTTATTCCCTCTTGGCATTAATAATATTAAAATACCTGTCTAAATTAGTTATTCCTGATACCCTTTGAGAGAGTTTCTTATTACATATGCTTATTTATGCTTTATATGATCACGATCCATTCTGTTATTCAACCAACTTTTCTTTTGTTTGTTTGTTACTGGAGATTGAGTCTGTCCTTGAACCCGTGGTCCTCCTATTTCTAGCCTCCCAATTACTGGGATTTGAGGCATGCACCACTGCTCCTGACTTGAGCTCCTTATTCTAACTGCTATAATTTTCTTGATGCCCATCGTTCTTCCTGCTCATTTTCCATAAAATGTTTATTTTCTACCAAAATGTCTTACTATTTATTTATTTATTTATTTTATTGGTACATCATAACTATACATCATGGTAGAATTCAAAGAGATACATTCATATATGCACACAATATCTCTTGGTGTATTTTTCTCCTTACCCACACTCCTGCCTTCTTTCCCCTCCCAGTACATGATAGTGTGATTATAAATGTTACCTTCATATGTGAATGCAATATTATTTGCTATTTTTCGTCCCTCAAGCCTTCTTTTATCCCTCCACTCCTTGCACTCACATTCCTTTTCCAATATTCTAATGGTCTCTTTCCTAATTTTCCTGAAGTCTCCTTTCTTTCTTATTTTCTCTCTGGCTCCTGCATATGAGAGAAAACATATGACTCTTGGCTTTCTGAGATTGGCTGATCTCATTTTGCTTTCTTTCCTCTAGTTTTACCCATTTTTTTTTTGCAAATGACATAATTCTTCAGAATGCAAAAACATTATGAAAAACCCCTACAAACTAAACAACCTATATACATTATTGGATGCAGTCCTAATGAACAAATAAGAATAGTAACTCAATATATGCACAATAAATAATGTCAAATATATAAAGATATTAGTGATATAAGAATAATAATTCAAATTAAGTATAATAAACAGTCTCAAATAAAGATATTAGTGATATACCACATTTCCCCTAATATCTTTACTTATTTGAGACTATTATCTTATTTTGAATTATTAATCCCTAACTCTGGTGTTCAAGAATCCAAATTGGTGTTGTTAGAATACCAACTATTGGGGGAGGGGAGAGAGAATATATATATATATATATATATGAGAGAGAGAGAGAGAAGAAAAAAAGAACACTTGTGTGCACATGTGTGTATTGTGAGAGAAAGAATATGCATGTGAGAGAGAAAAAAAGAAAGACAATGTGTGTATGTACACATGCATGCATGGGATGAGGAGGGAAATGTGGGGTGGGAGGCTGGAGTAGGGTAGATTGCAGATATCCCTAGAATCTCTGGTAGACAAACCAAGAGGGCAAATAGACGTGAATAACAATGAGTACTTGAATTCCATTTTCCTGTGTCCAGTGCCACATTCACTGCCACATGGAGCACTCAGGGTAGGAAGACACTAGAATATCAGTATCCCTGTGACCAGTGGTTTCTCAATAGCACTACTGAGATTTTAGACCAGATAACTCTTTATTGTGAAGAATTGTCCTGTGCCTTGTAAAATGTTTGGTGGCATCTCTGGCCTCTTCCAAGTTTCAACATGTTGTCAAATGTCTGCTGGAGGAAAAGGGACAACATCATCCCCAGTTAAAAAAACACTGTTTTAGGAGCCGGGCGTGGTGGCGCGCGCTTGTAATCCCAGCATTCGGGAGGCTGAGACCGGAGGATCCGGGTTCGCGGCCAGCCTCAGCTATCTAGTGAGGCACTCCGCAAATTAGTGAGACTCGGTTTCAAAATAAAGAGTAAAAAAATAGGGCTGGGGGTGTAGCTTGGAGGTAGAATGCCTCTGAGTTCAATCCCCTGTACCGCAAAAAAAAAAAAAAACAAAAAAAAAAAAACAAAAAAAAAAAAACAAAAAAAACAAAACAAAACACTGTTTTAGGTAAAGGAATAGAATGGAGAGAAGGACCATGGTAGCCATAAAGACACAACCACAGAAAATTAAAGTAAATGGGCCTAGTAGTCTACAGTGAATTTTTATTTGAGGTTTCATTTATGAGGCAGCCTCAATGACTGATACCCCAGCTTTGACTTTCAGTCCTTTCTAGGATTTGATTTATTTTGTATACCCAGATTTTCTTACTCCAGAACACTGGATAACTCTCCTATGATGTTTCCCTGTTTGGATGCCACCCATGCTCTGGCTTACACCATGTCTTGGATGAAATACTTCTGTGTAAATACTAAATATCACATTTTCAGAAGATCTTTTCTGACTATACAAGGGAAAAATAATACCCTTCTCTTATCACTTTTATCCCCTTACCCTTTTTTACATTTCTCCATAGCAATTACTGTCACTTGCCATATATTTGCTGATTTTATGATTTTCTTTCTTCCTTCACATCTGCAATATTAAGTAAGCTTTTGACAGGACTTAGAGAATGTGATGGGTGCTCAATATAGGTATGATTCCCTGGAGTATATGCAAAGTTTAGTATGTCATTGTTTCTGCTAGCAGAAATGGATAATTCTAAGGATGATGCTATTATACACCTGCGAAAGGACCACTATCCTGCCTAGGAGAACTTCCTTTAGGAGAAGATGTCACCTGCATAGGCATCACTAAAAAAGCAGAAAAGGGAAAGTACATCTCAGGTACTTTTTATGCACATAAAAATGGTGATACTTTAGAAAGAATTATGCTTTAGGAATGAAGGTGCTAGTCCTGCAAATATAAATCTGGTTCACATTGTGAAGGACATTACATATGAGAAAGATAGGACTTCATCCTGTGGGACAGTGGGAGCCCTAAAATATTTTGAGCATCTCAGTGTTTTAAAATGTTTAAAATGATAATGTTAATGGCACTACGGAGGTTGGATTGGATGATCAGAGGTGGTGATGATAGGCCATCACAGAGGAATTGAAAAATTAATTCAGAGGCGAATCTATTGCCTCCCACTGAGACTATCTATTATCTGTGACCTTCCTCTTTCCTACCAAGATGATATAGTTTAAAGCCCAATTTCTTGTAAAAACTGCTTTTCAATTTCTAAAAATTATACTCAGCAACCCTGTGGTCAAGCATCTGCTCAATCACTTGACACATTTCCTATCCATCTCATGCATTGTCGTTGGGATAGATCTAGATTTGACTCACTTCAGGGAAATTCAGAGTTTGTACCAGAAAGCAATAGCTCACAGTCAATGTCATTTAGGGCTTAGAATTCACCATCTATCAAGAGAATCTCAATTAATTTTGCCGAGACTAAAAGTCACTTATAATTACAGTCCTGTTATCTGAATATGTCTTCCTTATCTTTTACTACGCCATGCTTCATTCTTGGCTCGACTAACATCAGTACTATTATTTTATTTGGTAAGCCTTAGTCTCATACTTCCTACTTCAAATTGATTAACTACTGCACTTTTCCAATAGATAAAGGACATGCCTAGCTTTTAGATTTCTCAGATAGAGCATCTATACTGCCATTTATTTCCTCCAGTGTCTCAGGAATGGCTCCTCCGCTGCAGTTTGAAATGATCAGATTTTCAGTGTCAAAAATATTGATAAATGAGAGTTTTCTTTTCTAGATAGTCAACAGGTTTGGGCAAGCTCACGAGTCAAGAAGGGTTTTTATCAGTTAAAATTGTTATTTTTAAGTAATATTAATAAGAAGAAATATATAGCTCTTATATTTCTGTAATCCAATTTCTTATTATGAACGCAGATTTGAAACTTAATTATGGAATGAGCAAGATTTGTGTGGCATTCACCTCCATGGTTTTTTTTTTAATTTAAATTTTTTTTGGTATTGAAGGTTAAACCTAGAAGCAATCTATCTCCAAGCTACACCTCCAGCCACACTTCATTTTATTTTACTTTGTTTTAAAACAAGGTCTTGCTAAGCTGCTGAAGAACTTCACTAAGTTGCAAAGGCTAGTCTCAAACCTGTGACCCTCCTGTCTCATCCTCCAAAGTATTTGGATTACAGGCGTATGCCACCATGTCTGGCAGTTTTTTCCATTTTAAAATGGTAGCATAATAAGTATTTTGCTAGGTCATTTTGAGGATTAAGTGAGGCAACACACATAAAGTACCAGCGTATTTTCTGATCTATAATATGTGCTCAACAAATAGTCACTTCAATCCGGTTCCACTGTATCCTGAATTTTCATGCGTCCTTGTATAGCCTAATTGTTGTAATAGAAAGATAAATAACATATAGGCCAGTGCTTAAAAGGGTCATAGCTTAGTAGTGGAGATAATCATGCAAACAGATAAATATCATTCTCTGTGACAGGTACATAGAAACGAAGCATCGCATACAGTGAAGACCTAGCAGCACTGGTGGCTAGGTCTACAAGGAGATTTGGGGAATTGGGGATCTGAGCCTTAACTGAAATGTGAGAAATCACCAGATGAGCCTGGGGTGGTGTGGATGGGGTGGGAGGGCTGAGGAGATGATGAATGAGAAGGAAAATCCAGGCTAAATAAGCAGCATTTGTGACATGTGCTTGTCTCTCTTTTTTCCTTCCATTCTTCCTTTTACTTTATAATAAAACTAGTTTACTAAAACCTATAGCTCAGTAATGTCCCTTTCCAACTGTTGAAAAGCAAGAATAAATTTGAAGATTAAAGACTTTGATCAGTTACAACCAAGGTAGAAAGAGAATGATTCCTTTTATCATTAATTTAAAGCATTAATCATAGTTACTGACATAACATTAGAGGTTTAAAAGCATTTTTCACTTACATTATTTCATTTAATTGTCCCCAAATTCTTATATGGTGGGGATTTTTAATCTCATTTTACTAAAAATGAAGGAAATGAAGTTTTGTGACCTGCCCAAGATCTTCAGGTGGTATACTGCAAGGTTTGGACTTTAGAATCCATTTGGAATCTAAATCCAGTTCTTTGTCTTCTACCATGGAGGTTTGTCTGTAAAGGAGGTGATTAAAAACTAGCTTGTATTTGTAAAAAAAATGCTTGTGGGATAATACTAGTTAAATTTTCTTTGCATCCCTGAAAGATCTATTAAGAAAATGCCTGACTAAATAAATGCTGGAGAAATTGGTTTAGAAACAAGGAATAAGAATAGCATAAATAAGGTTACCATATATTAATCACCTAAACAAGGACATTTTTGAGAATAAAAGGCTGAAGGTACAAGAGCAAGAGGGACTGCTTGGGTGTAATATGGTTATCATCAGTATAGACTATTCACTAAGTCACATATTCATGTTAACAATTATTGATTACTTACTCTATACAAGTCTCTGGACCAGGATAGAGTCAGGAATAACTTTCAGACGCTTAACAAACAGAAGAGGAGCTGCACAAACTAACAGAGAATAATAACTAAAATAATGGACTAGTATATTCTTTTAGAATTTGAACATACACTAACTTTATGTTAAATACTTCAATAAAATAAAATATGTCTATTATTAGTCTCACTTTACAGGCGATAAAACTGAGGTTAAACCACCAACTCAATTTTATTAAATAGGATATCTGATCTTCAAAAATCATATCCATATTCTTGCTTAAAATTTTAGGATAGTTTTGCTACTTAAAGCCACAATTTTATTTATTATATTTCTCTATATAGAACTCTGAGTATGAAAGGCTTTTAATGAAATGGACCATGATAACCTTCAAGCCTTTAGCATCTATGGGTTGATGGAAAAATATCCCCAATTTTTTCTTTAATAAGAATACAAACCAAGAAAGTATGGGGGCAAGCGACAGTTTCCTTCTACATTCCATTCACCTTTTTTCCTCTCCTGCTTCCTTGAGATAGTCATTCTAAAACCATCATTTATGACTTGAAGACAACTTCCCATTCATTGCAAGATTGATCTTTTCAATTTCCAGTGCTGGTGATGGTATATCAAGCTTTAAAATAGAACTGAAGCTCCTCATTTCTTTTTATGGATAATTAATTCACTCTTACAAAATAGGATTTATGCAAAGTAAGGAATCTAATTCTGAGTGAAGAATCATTTTCTTCAATGGACCAAGATCAAATTTTCTCTCTTTCAACTTCTGATCTTGAATATAGTCCCATAAAGAATTAAACTCTGTAGTGTGTGATAACAAAGAATAACCAGCAAATTTAGTGGTCGACATGTTTCTGTGACATTTCTGTTTCTGAGGATGTTTTATTGAGACATTATCAATTGTACTATTAAGGGCCTCAGGAAGTTCCTGGGCCTAGAGTTTTCTAGGGCCATGGAGAATGGCCAAGCTTATTAAACTTATTCATCACACAGGACATGTTAAGACATTCAAATGATGGAACATCAAATTTAGAAGGGACTTCATATTCTTGCTCTATGCTTTTCATAAATGTCTCCCATAATGTGAGGGCCTATTCATCAGGCATTCAGGTGAATATGATGTTGAAGTACATGAGCTAGATGTGTACCATTCTATTTCCAGGGTTCATCTGGCTCAGATCAGGATCGGGGTTGTAGGACTTAGAATCAGGAAATTTGCATTTGACTATCAATTCAGTCACTTAGAATATTTGTGATTTGAGTTAGTTATTCAGCTTTCATTATTATCTTTAAAATAGGTTAGTAACAATGGTTATAATTATATTATTTTCACAGAATATAAATCTATGAATTGTTAGACATTTTTAAAGTTACATTGTCATGTTTTTTTTTTTTTTTATTATGGAAACGGTTCCTTAGTTCTTCATTCAACTTTTAGTAAAATTCTGTAGAAGCATAGCTATTCATACCACAGATATAGGCTGGGATGTCATCGCATCCTGATTTATCAGCTCTTTGGTGCAGGCCGTCCAACTTTCTCAATGACATCAATGTGTGTGCAGGTGATCTGTCTTCATCTTCTCATCTGCAGTGGCTTACTATTTTTATTCCCTTCCATGGTAAAAAGAAAAAAGTGGTAATTTGCTATCACTGTAATTGCTTACGTAAAACAACTATTATTTTAAATTTCCCATTTTTCACCACAAAGTTATCTTCTTTCAGCTTTAACTACTCACCCTATGACCATTCTTCAAGTTAAGAGATATCTTAGGTTGGGGATGTATCATGGTGGTAGAGCACTTGCCAACAGGCATGCATAAGGCTTTGGGTTTGATACTCAGCAATGGAAAAAAATATTTCTACTTCATTAACGATTCTGCCTTTGCCAAACTATACAATCTTAATTTATTCATTTTTCTTTCTTTTTTTTTTGCGGTGTTGGGGATTGAACCCAGGGGTATTCTACCTCTGAGCTATACCCCTAGACCTATTTTTTTATTATTTATTTTGAAACAGGGTCTCACTAAGTTGAGGAGGGCCTCACTAAGCAACTGAGGCTGGTTGCAAACCCAGATCCTTCAATCTCAGTCTCCCAAATGCTGGGATTACAAGCGTGCGCCACCATGTCCAGCTCTCATATTTCTCATTAAGTCTTGATTCCATTATGTCATTATTTCAATAGAAGTTTTGAAAATGACCTAAATTTACTTGCTCTTCTGTATTTTATCACAACTTTGTGACAGAACACTAATCCTGTGTGAGTCCACACCAAAACACTAATCATTTGTTTTCTCCATCTCTACATCTGGGCACGTAATAGTCTTGGAGAAATTCTCTCCAGAGACAGATTTATTTCTCTATGAATCTAGGTTTGCCAGTGTTACCAAATGGGCCTTTGATATTCTGGGGTAATCAATGTTTTTTGTTAATTGCTCTTCTGTTGTTTATAACAACTATTTTGAGCACCCCTTTCTTGCCTCATTTTCTTCCTACTCTCTTTCCAGCTTCTTTATCTCTCATTTTATAGAAAAATAAAGTTACTGGAGAGGAACTATCTTATTTGGCAATACCAAGAAAAGACCTTCAAATACTTACAAGTATTCCATCCTTTCTTTTGTTCCCAAAGTAGAAACTAATAGTACTTGTAGCTTAAGTTCTGTCGTGTTTCTGCCCCTTCTTCCTCTTGAAAATGTTATTTCTTCTCTTCCTGTTCAGCTCACCCTCTGAACTTTTTACTTTCCATTAGAAATAAAAAAAAGAAAGAATGTCTTTTGCTGTGTGCCAGACACTGTCTTTGGTAATTTTCACATGTTAACTCATTATTTACAAACACTCTATCAAAGTATTATTATTATTATTATCCCCATTTTACAGATAAAGATATAGAGAGGTTAAGTGATATACCCAAGCCCACATAGTTGGTGTATGCAGAGATTTGATACATGACGTTATGTCTCCAGAATTTATTCCTAGTTATCAGAATGTGTATGTAGATATAGATTTTATTTATTTATTTATTTATTTATTTATTTATTTATTTATTATTTCTGGGAACTGATACCAGGGGCAGCATTGTACCTCTGAGTTACACATTCAGTCCTTCTTATTTTTTAATTTGAAAAAGGGTCTGCGATCTTCCTGTCTCAGCCTTCCAAGTACTGGGATTTCAGACATGCACCACTGTGCCTGGTAATATATTACATTTTAAATATTCACAAATATCTCTTCTTTATCATTGACTCATTAGTCTCCTTTGGTTTTCCCTTCCATTCATTTCACTGGAGAACTACTTTTTCTTGAAGTATTGCCATAATCTCTTGGTCACCTGGGTGCTTTTAGCTGTCTACAAATTAATAAAAATCAGTTTTTTGATTCTGATGGACAAATGACTTTCACTTTTATCTCCTTTAGTTAGCACGTTTTTCAACTGTACTGGTGATTTAGTGGTAGGCTAGGACATCTGATCATCATGTTAGGTGGATAACTTTGCAGGCTGGATTTGTAATGCACACCTGGGGGGCAGTTGGAATCTCTAACTTTGCTATTAGATCATGACCCTTCTTTACTTAGGTAGATGTTTTGGCCAACTGATGTTGTTTATAGCATTTTGAGTTTTACTTTTTCTCTTAGATTGTGTCTTAGTGCTAAGTTCTTTTCCAGTTGCAAAAAAAGATTTAAGTAGGCTAGATGTGAAATGGGCTTTTGGGTAAAATATTTTGAGAATGATTGGTTTACGGTTGTACAATCAAATCATGAATAAGGAAAAACACAACAACGAAGGAAAATACAGTAAAACTTTTTCTCTCATTTTTCAGATATTACTCCATATGCTTTATAGAGACATGTCAATTTAATTTTTTAAAATACATTTTTGGAAAGTGGGGTTAAATAGGAAAAATATATACAAATTAAACTTGTTGAAAACTTTCTTAGAATACTTAGAATATTCTGAAAAATTCATTGTCATGCCAGAGGCAGTTTTGTATCCAGGAATTTTATTATATATATATAAATAAATAAATATATTATATATATATATATATATATATATATATATATATATATATATATATATGAGTATGAGGGATTGAAACCAGGGTCATTCTACCTCTGAACTATACCCCAAGTCCTTTTTATTTTGAAACAGGGTCTTGTTAAGTTATAACACCCTGGTCTCAAACCTGTGGAACTCTTGTCTCAGCCTTCCAAGTACTGGGACTACAGGTGTGTGCCACCACGCCCAGCTTCATATTGTTATTCGGATATACTGGTTCTATCTCCCACACTAGAACATACATTCTTTGAAGTATCATGTACAACAAGAATTCAATAAGATTTGTTGAATATGTCTCAAAGGCACTTTCATTTCACAGATTGTATTTATTGAATCATAACTATTAATGCTCAATTTTAATGGAAAACCCATATAACTAGGCATGCATTAAAGTTACTCCAAATTACTCCCTAGTCAGACAAAGTTTCTGGTCAATATAATAGAATCAATATAATTGCAAAGAATCAATGTTCTTGAATTAAAACTGCTCAGTGCTTCTGTTCTCAAGGGGAATACAGATTTAAGGAACCCATGAGGCCAGGACAGAGAGTGAGTATAGCTTACCCACAACTGAATCAGAAAGACTAGAAAGTGAACGTTACAACATATTCAAGAGATTTCACCATGTCAAGGAGAACTTTAGCTGAGGGACTTTAAGACTAGCAGTGTCCTCTCTTTCTCTTTCTCTCTCTCTCTGTACTGGCTAACAATTGAACTCAGACATTCTAACTCTGAGTTATACAACCCCAGCCCTACATTACTTTTTATTTTAGTTTGAAATAGAGTCATACAAAGTTGCTGAGGGTCTCACTAAGTTACTGAGATAGGCCGTGAACCTGCAATCTGCCTGTCTAAGCCTCCCAAGTACTGGGATTATGGGTGTGTGTCACCATGCCTGGCTGCAGTGCCCTCTTTAAAGATTCTTTGGTTTTCATGGAAGGAAAGCTAACATATACATCCCATATCTCTTTATATCATAGAATGCATTATACAAGAAATGTCATATAGTAAATCTTGAATCATGTGTACAAGTGTGGTAAACAGTGAAGGAAGGGCAAATAAAGTAAACAGTGATAGGTGCATGGTGTATTCAGCAACTACATGAAGTGTGAAGTGCATGGCCATGTAAGATGTAAGAGAAGGAGTATGGAGGCAGAAGTGGCTTGAATTTGTCCTTTTCCCACTCCAATCCCCTGTTGATTCCATACCTTTAGAGAACCTTGACCCAATACAGACCTGTGCATAAAATATGTCCATTCTTCAAATAGTGTTACTTACTGGAACTTGTGATTGTTTCTGGACAGCTTTCTAGGAAAGTCAATGCTAACTATATTAGTTTTATTCCAGGAAACTAAAGATTATATTTGGTATTTTTGATCATCAGACTGTGACTTTTGATGAATTGGAAAAAAATTAGCTCTAGCTTGACAAAACTAAATTACCTTAACCATAAACAACAGAGTTCATTTTGTGATATTAATGTTTTATTACTTTCTCATTATAGAAATAGAACATGATTTGGACACAGTGGAAAAAAGAATACAGAGAAAGATAATTATCTATAATTCCATCATCCTGAAATAATGACTCTAACACTTTTT
>PVLC010036966.1:0-15483 GCA_004027655.1 Graphiurus murinus | reverse complement strand
ACACACACACACACACACACACACACACACACACATCCTTAAAGTCTATCCAGTAACAAAGCTGGCAATTCCAAGTATCCTGGACTACAATCACCAGTTTGTCCTTAAGTCCTGTCTGCTTTCTATCTTAAATCTCTAAAATTCATCTACATATTCCTATTTTCATTGACACCATCCAGCTTCATTAATTCATTCAACAAATATTTATTGAGCACTTACTTTACTGGATGGTGAGAAAAAACAGGGAAGCCAGGCATGGTGATGCATGCCTATAATCCCATACTTGGGAAGCTGTGACAGGATCACAGGTTCAAGACCAGCCTCAACAATATAGCAAGACTCTCAGCAACCTAGTGAGACCCTGTTTCAAAAAAAAAAAAAAAAATGAAAAGGGCTGGGGATGTAGCTCAGAAGTAGAATGCCCCTGGGTTCAATCCCCATTACCACCAGAAAAAAAGCGAGGGAGAAAAAAAAATGAGCTGTGAACAAGACAGACATCTCATGAAACTCAAACTCTTTGGGGAAAAAAAAAGGGAAGAAACAAAAAGGATAATGGACACAGCTACTTTAGATAAGGTGGTTACAAAGGCTCTTCTGTTCACGGTGATCCCAAGACAGAACAATGTAAGTGGGGTGTTGCTTCATAAAGTAGAGACAGGAGTGTGGTGGTGTAACCCTCTCTTGCCTGGCAACTGCAACGGCTCCTCTCCCCTGTAGTTTCCATATAGCAAAGTGACCTTTAAAACATATAAAGACTGTCACGTTCTCATTGTCATCAGAATAAGACTACAGTTCATTCAGTAGGAAAAAATGTCAAAGGCCTGCATTAATTAGGGCACTGTTCATTGAGAATGAACATCTCTGCCTGATGGAACTTATATTTTAGTAAGAGGAAATGAGACAATACACATCATTAAGAAACAGTTACAAGCCGGGTGTGGTGGTGCACGTTTGTAATCCCAGCATTCGGGAGGCTGAGACCGGAGGATCCAGGTTCGCAGCCAGCCTCAGCTACCCAGTGAGACACTCCGCAACTTAGTGAGACTCGGTTTCAAAATAAAGAATAAAAAATAGGGCTGGGGGTATAGCTCGGAGGTAGAACGCCCCTGAGTTCAATCCCCAGTGCCAAAAAGAAAGGAAAGAAAGAGAGAGAGAGAGAGAGAGAGAGAGAGAGAAAGAAAGAAAGAAAGAAAGAAAGAAAGAAAGAAAGAAAGAAAGAAAGAAAGAAAGAAAGAAAGAAAAACAGTTACAGCCGGGTGTGGTGGCGCACGCTTGTAATCCCAGCATTTGGGAGGCTGAGAACGGAGGATCCGGGTTCACGGCCAGCCTCAGCTACCCAGTGAGGCCCTCCGCAACTTAGTGAGACCCTGTTTCAAAATAAAGAATAAAAAATAGGACTGGGGGTATAGCTCGGAGGTAGAATGTCCTGGGGTTCAGTCCGCAGTACCCCCCCCCCAAAAAAAAGAGTTACAAGGACAGAAAATAAAGGTCTTGAAAAGAGAAGCGTGGTGGGGGAAGGACGTTCAGTCTGCAATCTTCTCCCCTTCCCATGACCTTGTTCTGCTTATCCACAACGTTGTTACCATCCTTCTTTCCTGTATTTCAGTCCCTTGCTTGCAACTCTCCTCTTCTCTGGGTGTCTGCAGATGACATTTCTCTCTGCCTGAACCACTTTCCTCCTTTCATCTACCTATTTTTCAGCTCTCAGCTCAAATATAATTTCCTTTGGAAACTTCTTCCCCCACTCGGCCATATTTGTACTGTAGGCTTCTGCAGCATTATGTATCTCACTTTACACACTAGTCATATTTTTATTTTTATATCGCGCTTGTGTCTATCGTTTATAACTTCATGTAAACTCCATAAGGGTGCAACTTGAGGTCCGTTTTGCTCTCCACGGACCGCGGACCTAGCACTGGGACTCAGTAGTTATGACACATAGCCAGCCGGCTAGCTCAATCAGCTGGTGACCGGAAGTGCTGTGTTCGATCCGGAAGAACCGTGAGGAGCGCCGGAGGACTAAAAGTGTAGCACTCTTGACCGGAAGTCCCGGGGGAGGCGCTCTCAGTGGCTGCTGGGGGCGTGGTTTTTAAGAGCGCGTCTTTTTTTACTGGAGTCAGTGCGCGTGCGCGCGCGCCGCGCCTGTCCTCTTTCGTCTGGAACATGGCTGCGCGGTCGCTGTGGGCGGTCCGGCGGCGAGTGCAGCACCTCCTGGCCTCCAGTGCCGCGTCCGAGAGCGGGTAAGCTTCGCGGTTGAGGGATCCGAGATGTGAAAGCCATGCCAGACGAGCGAGCTGGCAGGGCGGTCGGGAGCTGGAGGGCGCCGGCGGGAGGACCAGCCACTCCTCTCGGCCTCACGACCAGGTGTTGACGGCCCCATTTTACAGAGGGGAAAACTGAGGCCCACAGGAGCGCCTTTCCCAAGCCTAGGAAGGTGAATAGATCCGGGGTCATGTCCTGGGATTTAGGAAGTTTTTTGAGCCTTAAGCATCCATTGAGTTGGAGATGTACCTTTCTCTCGTGCCCCCCCCCCTTTTTTTTTTTGGTCTCTGAAGATTTATTTGAGTTCATCTGACTCCATGTGATCTGCGGTCCGTCTCTTCATCTTTTCGCGGGCGTCACTTCACTTGTCTTTTTGTAAAAGGAGTGAGTAGGGCCTTCTTTCTCCAAACAGCCCTTCCATTGGCCTTCGTTGCTGCCTTAGCCGTCTACAACCTTTGTTTGATAACTTGCCATGCCAATAGCAGAACTATGGGTAGTTATTATTATTAGTTGAGGAAACAGGTTTAGATAATTTGAATGATTTTTTTTTTTTCTCCAAACTTCAATACCTGGTAAGTGATAGAGCCCGGACTGGAAACCCATCCAGGCTCTAGAACCGGTGCTTTTATTTTTTATTAGCGAACAATGTTAATTATTCTCAGGGTCTGTTCTTGGGAAAGAATAAAAATGGCTGAGTATAGGATAGATATCTGAATTGTAAATTTAGCTGCGGGTAACTCCTGGAAATTTGAGTAACTATTTGTCACCTTTTTTATCTTAAGTTTTAACACCTGACTCAACACCCTCCCCTAGCAGTAGGTGAGAACTTAAATTTAGGGCTTCTGGGATTTTGTCTTGTGTTTTGTTTTCAAGTTTTTGGCAGTATGTTGTTGAGATAGGAAAATGATAATAAAAATGGTACACCCCCCCCCCATTTCTGAAGGACTAAGAATTGGGATCAACCACAATTCTCTTTCATAATCTGAGCTCTAGCCATTTTCTTTGCAAACTGGCCCTGAGAATATTTTATCCTGCTTTCAATTGGATAAGTGTAGATTTTTAGGGGGAAAGAGGTGTATCACCATGTGTAATTTGCCCCCAGATCTATGGAGAGCACATTTCCTGAACCAGAAATTTAGAACCATACATAATTAGACACTAGGTCATAATAATTGAATTCAAGTCTGGCCTGGCAAGTCTAGGAGGCAAAAGTCCTGCCCGTACCTTTAAACTAGCTCTTCATTCTTACCCAGATTGCCCTTCTCTGTTCTTAAAGCAAACTCCCTCCCCTCCCTGTTAAGTGTTTGCTCAGATGTCACCACTGTCCAATATACACCCTTTTCATGGGGCATTCTCCCCCATCCCTTTTCATTTTTATTTTGAAACAGGGTCTGAGACTAGCCTGATCCTTTATCCTCCTGTCCCAGCCTCCCAAGTACTAGGATTACAGGCATATACTACCACTCCTAACAACTATTTGTTTTAAAGAGCACTTGTACTCTCAGATGTATTTTCTTAATGATTTTACTTGAAATCAAATTATCAGAATCCAGGGTGTGTAATACAAACTTTCTTAAAGTAGTGACTTAAGAGTCACTACTGCCACAGCTTAAGATCTGATAGAAACTAGTCCCTCGCCTAAACTTCTTCCTATGTAAACTGAACAGAATGTCAGATGTTTTAGTGATAATGAGCAAGAGCTCACTGCCTTACATTTCGAGAAGCCAATACTATGGCACAATGATTTTTGCAAAAAGAGCTTTATTGCAAGGTCAACTGGCAAGGAGATCAGGAGCAAAAAGTTCAGATCTGCCTCTTAAATTGAGATAGATTGTTAGCAGGGGAATTTATAGGAAGGGAGAGGGGAGTGGCAGCTTGTTGATTGGATGGGCCAGAAGAAGTTTAGGGTTCTTTTGTGCAGCTCTAAGTGGTTATCATGCCTCATCACAGGTCACATGTTTATTTTCAGAGAGAGTTAAGTTCTGTGGAGGATTTTGATCTTGTGATGTCTAAGAGTCATTGACAGCTCAGAGCTGGCTTCTGTGCCTGTCTACTCTTGAAAAGCCAGTTTCAAACTGTCCTTGCATGGATTCTGGAGGCACTTCTGAATGACAGCTTAAGTACTTTGGGGTTTTTTTTGGTTTGGGGGAGGCTTTTTGTTTTTTGGTTTTTTTGGTACTGAGGATTGAACACAGAGGTATATACCCCCAGCCCGATTTTATTTCTTATTTGGAAACAGTCTAAGTTGCAAAGAGCCTCCCTAAGTTGTTAAGGCTCAGCCCCCCAAGTACTGGGATTACAAGCATGCGCCACCATGCCCAGCGGTACTTTGTTGTTTAAGGAGTCTGTGTCCAATTTTCTCTAGGCCTTATACAATCTCAGCTGTACAAAAATTTTAGATTACAAAACTGGTTGAATATAGAGGTCAGTTTTAGTCACTTTAGTCCAGAGGCTGTAACATATAGTAAGAAGGGGGGATGGGTAGGGTGTTACTGGAGATTGAACCCAGGGGTGTTCTACCTCTGAGCTACACCCTTTGTCCTATTTTATTTTTAAATAGGGTCTAACTAAGTTGCTGAGGCTGGCTGTGAACCTGTGCTCCTCCTGTCTCAGCTTCCCAAGTTCTGGGATTACAAGTGTATGCCACAACACCCTGCTCATAGTGTTTTATAAGTATTTAATTGACTTTATTTTATATATAGTTGAGTTCCCAACTCTCAGCACAGTTTCTCTTCCCTTAAAGCTTTTTTTGTTTTTGTTTTTGTTTTGTTGTTGTTGTTACAGTACTGGGGATGGAACCTGGGGGCATTCTACCTCCGAGCTACAGCCCCAGCCCTATTTTCTTATTCTTTATTTTGAAACAGGGTCTCACTAAGTTGCAGAGGGCCTCACTAAGCAGCTGAGGCTGGCCGAGAGCCAGATCCTCTGGTCTCAGCCTCCCAAATGCTGGGATTACAAGCGTACACCACCACGCCCGGCTCCCTTAAAGCATTTTTACTTGTGGTCAAAGGCTTAGACTCTGAGCCTTGTTCAGCTCCCATAACTAGACTTAATTTTCCCCTTCTGTAAAATGAAAGGATGAACCAAAGTTATATGACTTTGTGGTTTTGAATTTCCACTTCTGATATTGCCTCTCTGGTTTTGGGTATTTTGGGTTTCCTTTTTTTCTGTACCTACTTCTGGCTATTTCTGCTGTCTGGAACTCAATAGATTTTTTCTTTCTTTCTTTCTTTTCTTTTTTTTTTTTTTTTTTTTGCAGTACTAGGGATTGAACTCAGGGGCGGTCTACCTTTGAGCTATACCCCCAGTCCTACTTTTTATTCTTTATTTTGAAACCAGGTCTCACTAAGTTGTGGAGTGCCTCACTAGGTAGCTGAGGCTGGCCTCGAACCCTGATCCTCTGGTCTCAGCCTCCCGAATGCTGAGATTACAAGTGTGCGCCACCACGCCCGGCTCTTTCTTTCTTTTTTTAAAGACAGAGTAGTGCTGTTTTGTCCAGACTGGCCTCGTGATCCTTCCATCTCAGCCTTCTCAGCAGCTGGGACTACAGGCACATACCACCTTGCCCAGCTTAGCTATGGTCTTGAGCAAGTCATCCAACCTCTCGGCCTGTTTTTTTATTTGTTTGTTTTTTATCAGTAATAGTACTTATCTCATGTTAATAATATAATGTGTTAATTGATAATAGCAAAATAGTGGAAACAACCCAAATGCCCATAAACTGACAAGTGGATAAATAAAATGTGGCATATTTAAACAGTGAAATACTACTTAGCAATAAAAAGTTTTACTGAGAAGTGTAATTTTATGGATGAACCTTAAATACATACTAACTAAAAGAAACCACTCCCAAATGACCATATATTGTATGGTTCCATTTGTTGACATCCATAAAAGACAAATTTATAGAAGATAAAAAATGTTAGGCTTGCCCAGAGTGAAGGACTTAGATGGAAATATCAAGTAAATTCTAATGGGTACAAGCTTTCTCTTCGTGGTTATAAAGATGTTCTAAAATTGTGATGGTTGCCCAGTTGTGAATACACTAAAAAATTTTGAATTGTACAGTGTAAATGGTGAATTATATGACATGTGAACTATATAGCAATATAACTATCAGCCAGTCATGGTGGTGCATGCTTGTAATCCCAACATTTGGGAGGCTGAGACCAGAGGATCCAGGTTCGCGACCAGCCTCAGCTGTTTAGTGAGGCCCTCCGCAACTTAGTGAGACCCTGTTTCAAAATAAAGAATAAAAAATAGGGCTGGGGTTGTAGCTCGGAGGTAGAATGCCCCCGAGTTCAATCCCCAGTACCACAAAAAATATATATATATAACTATTATTTTTAAAACACTCTAAAAAATAAAACAGTACTTGTTTCACATGTTGTGAAATGAAAAGATGATGCAGGTAAAACAATAGCTGGTGCTTAGTAAGGAGTTAATAGTGTTCATTTGTTACTGTGACAGCAAATAGTATGGGGAAGGTTCTCCTCAAACCATTGTAGTTTTGCCTTTTTATGATGGCATTTTTTCATTTTGTGCCACCCCCCTCCTACTTTAGGGATTGGCTGCACCCATTCAGCACTGCTACCCAGAGAACTGCTGGTGAGGACTGCAGTTCTGAGGACCCTCCTGATGATCTTGGGCCCTCTCTTGCCGAACGAGCCTTACGGCTAAAAGCTGTTAAACTAGAGAAGGAAGTCCAGGATTTAACAGTGAGTAGATTTCATATTATTTGGTCTTCATATCCTTTCTCTGGTTTAAATGTTCAAGTAAAGTTTTCAAGTGTTTTTAAAATGAAGTTTCTTCTGATTGGCTCTTTAGCTACCCTTTACCCCTGCATTGCTCTTTTGCTAAGTGTATGAGGCAGGAAAAAATTAACAGTTCAGAAACACCACTGACTAAGAATAGTCATCTCTTCTTAGTTCCCTGTTGTATCATAGTACGTAGATATCTGGTATTTTGGCAATTTAAAGGAGGTGCAATACCTGGTGAACATTCAATATAACATTTGTTGGATGTGTGAGTCATTGATTATTATAGTCTGCTGATCAAACTAGACCTGGCTCTGGATTGACACACATTCAATAGATAAACCAGAGTAATTCCAAAGAGAGACCACTCAGAATGATAGAGAGGCTGGAAAGGATGTCTTATGAGAATGATAGAAGGAACCAGAAATTGTAAGAATGAAAGAGAAAAGAACTAAAGAGGCTAAAATAATTGCCTTCAAATAGATGACACACTTTTAAAATTTACTCTCGGTTGTCCTAGAGTTAAGTCAATGAAAGAAAGCCAGGGGTTAGCAGTATTGGCTGAATGTGAAACAGAAAGCTTTTTATCTAGATAAAAAGCTTTTGAAAACTGTTGTATTCAGGCTGGCAGGCTAAATGATACCTGTCAAGGCTGCTAGAGTAGATTCCTGCTTTGGCTAGAGATTGGGAGTAGCTAAGATATGTACAATTCCTGGTTTAGTTTATAAAATCTGTCACAAGGGTAAAATTTATAAAAATAAGCAAAAACATTCTTTCCTACTAGTGAGCATTTGTTTTCTCATTCTTTTTACCTTGCTTTTACCAGCTGAGATACCAGAGAGCTGTAGCTGATTGTGAAAACATAAGGAAACGAACCCAGAGATGTGTGGAAGACGCCAAGATATTTGGTGAGAGAGTTTATTTGCAATAAAATATATTTCAGCTAAAGTGTACTTAGCAGATCTGCAAATTGAGCATCCAAGTCCTTAACTGATACTACCCTTCCACTATATTTTCTAAGCATGAACAATCATTACAGTTCCAACATTCTAGTACTTATACAAACAGGGTCTCACTAAGTTGTGGAGGGCCTCACTAAACAGCTGAGGCTGGCTACAAACCCGGATCCTCTGGTCTCAGCCTCTCAAATGCTGGGATTACAAGCGTGCACCACCACGCCCAGCTGATAGTTATATTGCTATATAGTTCACATGTCATATAATTCACCATTTACACTGTACAATTCAAAATTTTTTAGTGTATTCACAACTGGGCAACCATCACAATTTTAGAACATCTTTATAACCACGAAGAGAAAGCTTGTACCCATTAGAATATATTTATAAGCTAATAATCAACTATATTTCTATCAGAATTTTCACTGCTATGGACAAGATTCCTTTGCATTATCAGTATTCTACAGCTTGATGAGTTATAAAATAACTTGATAAAAGCTCAAATCAAAGAATCAGATAACCTAAAAGGCTGTTCCCTACCCCATGTATTTTTTTCATAGAAGTTATTGAATAGTCTTTTGGAAACTTTTCCCTAAACACCACAGTTGGTTCCAAAGGTATTTGTGACAGTGTTAAACAGCTGAGACTCAAGGGTAAAGGGCAAGTCCATCATTACTTGCTGTACTTAGAATTCAGTACTGAGCCAGCTGTGGTGGCGCACAGTTGCAATCTCAGTACTTGGGAAGCTGAAACAGGAAGATCACAGGTTTGCTGCCAACCTCCAAAACTTAGTGAGGCCCTCCACAACTTAGTGGGACCTTTTTTCAAAATGGGGTTGGGGGTGTAGCTCAGATGTAGAAGGCCTCTGAGTTCAACCCCAGTACCACCAACCCCCCCCCCCCCTTCCCAATATATATAGGCACTGGAGATTGAATCTAGGGGCTTTCGACCTCTAAGCTACACCCCCCAGCCCTATTTTTTATTTTTATTTTGAAACAGGGATTCACTAGGTTGATGAGAGTCTCACTTACTGAGGCTGTCCTTGAACCTACGATCCTCCTGTCTCAGCCTCCCAAGTACGGGGATTGCAAGCATGCAACACTAGGCCCTGCTAAAAATAATAAGTTTAAAAAGGGCTGAGTGATCTAGCACTGCAAAAACAAGAACCACTACCAAAATTCTATTATCAACCAAGACTTGTTCCCTGGAAATGCCTTCTGGTTTCTCTTCCCCCTCCATAGCCTCCTTTCCTGCACCAGACCTGATCATATCATGCCTAGATTGCTTCAGTTAATTGCTTCCTATTTTTCAACTAATTGGAATCGGGCTTCTACTTGTTTTTCCCATGAAGCTCTACTAGAGCCAGGCTTGATGGTAAATCTATAATCCCAGGTACTAGGAGTATGAAGCAGGAGGATCAGAAGGCCCAGCCAGCCTCAGCAACTTAGTAAGACCCTGTCTCAAAATAAAAAGGGTGGGGGTGTAGCTTGGTAGGGTAGTAGAGCACCCCTTTGTTCAATCCCCAGTACCAGGGGGGCAGAGGGGAACTCAACTGGATCTCTTATTACCTGGAAGTTAAGGTAGAATTCCTGTGTCATCTTCAATCAAGTCTTTGCTTGCCTGTGGCTTATCTTCTTACCTTTGAGTACAGTTAAGGCAGCTACCCTTTTTAGCGCAGGGAATTAAACTTGTCTGGGGATTAACAGTCTTTGCCTCTCACTAGCTCCCACTGAGTATTGTGTCATATATATGTCACTAATGATGACATTCCTTATCTTCATCTCTGAAAGAAAAAGCAAGTTACAGCTGGGCATGGTGGCACACACTTGTAATCCCAGTACTGGGAGGCTGAGACCAGAGGATCTGGGTTCGTGGCCAGCCTCAGCTACTTAGTGAGACACTCCGCAGCTTAGTGAGACCCTGTTTCAAAATAAAGAATAAAAAATAGGACTGGGGGTGTAGCTTCAAGGTAGAATGCCCCTGAGTTCAATCCCCAGTACCACCAAAAAAAAAAAAGAAAGAAAGAAAAAGCAAGTTACAGATTTGGGAATGATGGGATTCCTGTGATCGTTCATGCGACTAATTTTGTCACCCATCTCTAGCAATTTCATAGCAGGCAGTTGGAGACTCACTTCATCTATCAGTGTGTCTTACCTTCCTGTTTCTATTTAGCCGGTCCTTGAGAATAAACCACTCTTGACATCCTTAGCAAATTGCTGACTTTTTTATTACCCCTCCCCATGAAATATTAGTATCTTGTTCTTGTTGAGAATGTGACTTTGGCACAACAGACAGGAATTTTCAAAGTGTACGTAAGTCAATACTAAAGGTGGATCTCAAGAAAAATAAATAGTAAAAAATTGGGTTTTTTTGGAAGGACAGGTTTTTGAGCCTATTGTATATAGACTTCATTTCTGACCCTCTTCCCCATTTCCCAGGAGGGTTCTTGGTCATATATACCTTCTGAAAGAGACATAGATTTGTCATTTGGGTTGGAGTGGTAAAGGATAATGGTCCCTGAGTCCTGTGAGGCAGCCCCACACACACACACTTTGGGGGTGCCTACTGTCAGGAATAGATCGTATATTGGCCATCTATCTGATCTTGCCCCAAACTCCACCCCTAAAGACAGTGATTTCCTCACAAACCTAATTGTCTGTTTATCTGTAGGAATCCAGAGTTTTTGTAAGGACTTGGTGGAGGTGGCAGATATTTTGGAGAAGACAACTGAGTGCATTGCTGAAGAAACACAACCTGGGGACCAGACGCTTACTCTGGAGAAAGTCTTCCGTGGTTTGTCACTTTTAGAAGCAAAGTTGAAAAGTGTGTTTGCCAAGCATGGCCTGGAGAAAATGGCTCCCGTCGGAGACAAATATGACCCTCATGAGCATGAACTCATCTGTCATGTGCCAGCTGGTGCTGGGGTGCAGCCTGGCACGGTGGCACTTGTAAGGCAAGATGGCTACAAACTCCATGGCCGCACCATTAGACTCGCACGGGTGGAAGTGGCAGTGGAGTCTCAGAGAAGACTATGAACTGGCTGTGCGGAACTGAGTGTGCTCTGAGTGCAGCCACCTGTGTTTCCTTTATTTATTAAACTAGGTTTGTATTGTACATGAGGTACTTCATGTTATCTGTTTTGGATTTAGTCATATTGGCTTTATTTCTATGATACTCTGTTGATGAGACCTGTTTGGTCTCATCAGAAGTCTTGCCATTGGACATTTGAACAATGTCACAAATGTTCCCGTGGTCTTTATCAAAAGATGTTTACAAAAATTATTTTAAAATTGGTACTTTGATGACTTTGAATTCAAAATCCTCTATATTTTCAACTAATTGTTGAAATTAGTGCAGTATCTTGTATTTTGTGGAAAAAGGAGACAGGGATTGGTTCGACATTGGGTACTTAGATGAAAAAGATGTACACTTGTATAAATATAGATCATTTTTATGTCCTTTTTGTTTTAGTATTTTCTGTTTAGCTATCTTTTGACTTTGTAGTCTTTGCTAGGCTTTGTGCCCAAATCCTTGTCCAGTACCCATCTTTTCAATCCCATTAGGAAGGGCTGAAGGGCCAGACAAGGCTGCGAAGGCTGGGAGCATCAGGAAATCTGAGATGCCTACATCCCTTTCAAGCAGGGAATTATGTTCAGCCTCCCCAGGTATGTATAAACTGGGGAGCACCAACTAGTAATGACCCAAACAGGTCTGTACAGGTGATTAACCTTTACCTGTTCATTCCACCAGCCCTGGCTCCTTTGTCTTTTTGGTTAAATTTGCCTCAGGATCCTATATTAGATTATGAGGGGAGGTGATAAGCACAAAAAATGTTAGGTTCCCACAATTGCTCATTTCATTTAGTTATGCTGAAATTATTTTTTCTTTTTTAATTTGTACTTAAAAATCACTACCTCTCTTAACGTTGACAAACTTTTTTTGGTTTGTAGTGGTAAGGATTGAACCCAGGGTCTCACACATGGTAGGCAAGTGCTCTACCACTAAGCTACATCCCCAGCCCTGACAGGCTTTATTTCCTAATTTTTGTATCCATCTCAGATCACATTTGGAGAAACATCTAGCTTTATGTATTAACCTCCTAAAGTTAATGGACCTCTCTAGGGGGTTTTTTGTTTGTTTGTTTATTTTGTTTTTCCCAGTGTTATAGCTGTTTGATTTGTCTAATAGGTGACTTAATGAACAACACATCAGAGGTTTTTTTTTTTTTTTTTGCGGTACTGGGGATTGAACCCAGGGGCATTCTACCTCCAAGCTATACCCCCAGCCCTATTTTTTAATTCTTTATTTTGAAATAGGGTTTCACTAAGTTGCAGAGTGCCTCACTAGGTAGCTGAGGCTGGCCGTGAACCCGGATCCTACGGTCTCAGCCTCCAAAATGCTGGGATTACAAGCGTGCGCCACCATGACCGGCCAGTCAGACTTTAGAAAGCAAATCAGTTATAAATGTTTTAACATTAAAGGGGAACTTCCATCTAATTTTACCCTTTCTGCTGCTTCTGGAGTATGAAAACCTAGTCTCTTTTAGGAGTGGATACAAAGGAAAAATCTCTAAACTAGTGATTAAATTTCAGTAAGAGCTTGAATTAGGAACAAGCAGATATTAACCTCAACTATTTAAGATTAATATACATACAAGTTTGTCCCCAGCAGACAATTGGTAGATATCCAGATTGCATAGGTTTCAGTTGGTTACCCATAAAAATCCACTTCCACTGGAACTCTGTTAACCTGTAGAGGATCAGCAGCTGGCTTCCCTCCACCCTTTTAGGTTCTTTGGGCTACAATTTAAATTGACACAAAAGAGATTAACAAGAAAAAATATGCTTTGTTGTATTCCTCTGCATGAGAGTTCCACAAAATAATGAAACTCAAAGACCTATGAGATAATTGAAGCTTATATAGATAGCATCCTGATCTACAGAACAGGGGTTGCAGTGGGGTGGAGGGTGGGAGTATGGAGAAAACTATGGTAAAAGGAAAAAAATACATATTATTGTGCAGGTAAAAGTCAGATAATAGGGTTCCATCCCTAGCATGCACACACACAAAAGGCAGGTAATAAAAGTTGTCTGGAGCAGCCCTCTTTCTGATGCATGTACCTTTACTAATAATATATATAAGTTTATTTTACAAAAGGACTATTTTTCAGGGATATTTTTATGTCTACAGTTTGTCAGAATAGCCAGCTTAAAATATGCCAAAAAAGTATATTTTGGGATGGCATATTCTAGTCTCCTGCAGTCATATTTAGAAGTCGTAAGTTATCCTCTTAGATAATATAGATAATTCTAGGACATTACACAGATGTGTGTCAATAAAGGCATCCGTACCCCTGTGGGTCCTGCCATCTCCATCAGATTTAAACAAAAGGGGCGGGGGTCAAATACACATATATTTTAAAATACAATCAGGAGATTATTTTGGCATTCTACTAAGTGCATGTTGTAAATTAAATGAGTAGTCAAACTTTACAATAGGAATTTGTCCTTTTTGCCTTCATTCCTATGAGTGACATGATGACAATAAGAAGAACCAATTAAAATGAATCGTGTGCTTCGGGATTACTATCATTGCCAATGAATTATAATTAACTATAATTTTAGGTGTGAAAGTTGGTGATTACCTGAAGAGTTTTTCCACTTTGTTTTTGTAAGTCAGTTGGGAATAATCTTAAGTTCTTTTATTATTCAGTATTTTGGCAGCAGACTTAAATTGTAAATTTGGAAATAGAGGATGAATCTGTAATAGTGAAAATCTCAAGTCAAAGGGCTCTAAGGAGCGAGGGCAGCATAATCGAGCTTAGGCTTGTTAGGCAAAAACGAGCATAAATCCCAGCTCACCTGTGTGACTTTGGGCACCAGTCATTTCACTCCTAACCTTATTTATAAAAAGCTTGTAATTCTCGTGCTACTGTGAGGATTAAATGAAATGTGTAAATTACCTACTAATGTAGGTCCTCGTTATTTTTATTTCTTTAAATATACATTGTTTTTTCTGCATTTTTATAGCTGCCTAAACTCTAGGGAAAAGGGAAGACTAGTTAAATGATCATAAAAAAACTTGTAAGCAAATCAGACATAATGACTTATTTTCCTTCCAGTTTTCATTGGTTTTTGTCTGTTTTTTATTAGCCATACCACAGGAAGCCCACATTTTCAGAACAAAGAAGCAAGAAAATTATGTTATTATTACTTCATCTTGGTAAAGTAAAAGACATCGGCTTGCAGATCTGTAAGGAAGCTCTGGCTTGCTTGAAGGGAAGATTTGGGTATTTTAGCACTTGGATTCTACATATCTTTTACTTACTTTCCTTACTGCCATAAAGGAATCAGTCATTTTATTATTGACTTAATTCATTTGGTGCTCTCATTCATGACAGAGGAGTTGATAAATGAAGAAGGGTTCTTAAAACACTAAAGCAAAGTCAAATAGGGAAAAGTAGGGATGAAATGTTAATATTCTGAAACAACTTTAATAAAACCTGAATTTAAATAATATACAATTCATGTGGGTTGTTTGTTTGCCCCCATTTCTTTTGTAGTGTTAGGGGTCAAACCTAGAGCTTCACATATGCTAGGCAAGCCTCTACCACTGAGCTACATCCCCAGCCCCAGGTCAGGTGTTGGGAGTCTGCCTGAGTCACATTGTGGACTGGTATGCTACTGTCACTTCACTGACTGCCACCCCACCCCGTGGATGTGCAGGAGAGATAGATGCCTGGAGAGCTCTGCAGCACAGCTAAGTAGACGGAGTATGGGCTTTCCATACCCTGCCTCAGTATTGAAGTCTTATCCATTTTTCTACCTCCTTGATTTGCCTCTTTCTGAATTGCTCTGTATTTCTTAGACCTGGATTTCTGTTTCTGCCTTCTCAGGCATTTCCTTGTTTTCTTGTTTGCTTCTTAGTTCTGGCTAGCTTGTCTGTTGACTACTGAGCTGACATTGCTAGACTCTTGACTGTCCTAACCAGATTACTAGTATTTGGCCTTGATCTGACCTTCAGCTTCTATCTTCCCAGCTTTTTTTTTTTTTTTTTTTTTTTCAGTACTGGGGATGGAGCCCAGAGGCATGTATCTACCTCCAAGCTATACCCCCAGCCCTATTTTTTTTTTTTTAATTCTTTATTTGGAAACAGTCTCACTAAGTTCTGGAGGACCTAAGTAGCTGAAGCTGGCTTTGAACCTGTGATCCTCCTGGGATTACAAGCATGCACCACCACGCTGGCTCTTCCCAGCTTCTGACTGCCTTGGCTTTACCCTTTTTCAATTGGCTACCATTTATCCAGCTCCTGGCTAAATGGCCCTCTTTCCAGCTAACCTTTCCTTGGATTTGGCCTTGCATATTCTTATTCTTCCAGTCCTGTTTACCTTAATTCCAGAATCCATTGTGTCTCCTATTCCCATGCTAGTCAGTAAATGTATTCTTACTCCTATCCATTCAGCCTTTGCCCACACTCAAGTTCACTGTGGTGGTTTTAAAACACAGCTC
>PVLC010036965.1:0-15523 GCA_004027655.1 Graphiurus murinus | reverse complement strand
GTTGGTTTCATTCCAGGAATGCAAGGTTGGTTCAACATATTCAAATCAGTAAATGTAATCTAAGGACAAAAATAACATGATTTTCCCCATTGGCACAGAAAAAGCACTGGACAAAATGCAATATCCATTCATGTTAAAAACACTGAAGAAAATTAGAGTTAGAATGAACTTGCCTCAACATTATGAAGGCAGTACATATCAAACCCAAAGCCAATCTCATCCCCAACAACATGGCACAAGGCTAAAATCATTTACTCTAAAATTAAGAACAAAAAAAGGATGTCCATTTTCATTACTCTAATATTGTACTTAAAATTTTAGCCAAAGCAATTAGGCATGTAGATAAAAAGGGGACGAACATTTTTGGAAAACTGGAAACTAAAACTTTACAATTGTAAAATCTTATTCTCGCTAGTAAGTAAACCCCTACATGTTTCATGCTTAAATGCTTGTGTCAAGAAGATATTTGGTTTGATGTCAAATTGACCACATTGATCTCATGACAATTAGGTGCAGTGTAGGCTTGATAAGAACATAGCCCATGTAGCTTCATGTAGTTTTACCACTACAGAAAGAAATGGAAGGATGCCCTAAAGGCTGAAGATTGTTTAAAGAAGTATTACTAGAAAAGGAAACAGGGTAAACATATCCCCCTGTGTCACAGGACAGATGGAAGCATATCCTTGTTATAATTTCTATCTACAGGTAATCTCTATTTCCATTGCACTTTTATTCTCCATTTAAAAGTCTTGTATTTATGTGTCTTGAGGATATATAGTAATGTAGCCTACCAGATATAAATATCCAATAAACAGTTTTAAAAGAGTAAAATTAAACTACTCATCAGAGGACAGAAACTTAATGAAGTATTTTCATATTTTTTCCACACATATGTTAGTTCTGCTGTTAATTATTATTAATTACCACCATTATCCTATCCTGTGTGTGTATGCATATGTGTGTGTGTGTGTGTTTGTGTGTGTGTGTGTGTGTGTGTGTGTGTGTGTGTGTTTTACTGGGGATTGAATCCAGGGACATTCTACCTACAAGAGATACCACCAGCCCTACTTAATTTTTAAAATTTTGAAAAAGGGTCTCAGGGTCTCACTAAGTTGCTGAGGGCCTTGCTAAGTTGACTAGGCTGGCCTTGTAACTACAATCATGCAATCATCCTGTCTCAGCCTCCCAGGTAGTAAGATTATAGGCATGTATGTGCCACCAGGCCTGGCTTACACTTTTTTTTTTTTAATTATAGGATTAATGTACCTGAAAGGTAAATAATATGGAATGATATATAATTTTACATAAAATCCCATTTTCATATTTTATGTTAAAGTAATAATGTAATATTTATCACTTACTATGTTATTGTGCTTGTTGGTTTTGCTTTTATTTTGGTTTGGTAATCTACATCCTGGGTAGCTCTCTGAGAATTTGGTTACCCTGCTTGCCCCCAGTGGGTTCTTCATGAGCCTGTCATGTTTTAAGGCAGGAAGGCAAATTAATCTTCATTAAATGCCTCCTACTTGGTGTAAGCAGTCTCTCACATTGATC
Source organism: Graphiurus murinus (assembly GCA_004027655.1). Classification (NCBI taxonomy): domain Eukaryota; kingdom Metazoa; phylum Chordata; class Mammalia; order Rodentia; family Gliridae; genus Graphiurus; species Graphiurus murinus. The sequence continues at coordinate 13,969 of PVLC010036965.1, read as the reverse complement.
ACTAGCTGTGATACGAGCTACCTTTGTGTCATCTTTATCCGTTACACATAAGAGTAGTGTCAATAATTTTCAATCCATTTGTATGTCATTTAGAAATCACTTTGTTTCATTTCCAAATATTTTTTTTGAAATGTGTTATCTTCATTTTCTGTTGGAAAAGGGAGAAAGCTAACAATCTTATGAGAGGCTGAAGTAGAATTGACAGCTAGTTGTCTAGATATCACCCATACAACACCCACTGTTCTCTGCATATCCAGAAGTTGGCTGAAGACTGCAACTTGTTTTAAAATCCATTTCAAGTAGTTAGAAAATGAAACCTTTGTTTCCACCATTTTGTTCTTTATTTATTCTCTCTCAATAACCCTTAAGGGTTTTTTACTGATATCCAAACCCTCTTGATATATCACTTCTGTAGTACCTACTTCTCACCTGGAAAACTTTGCCCTCCTTCCTCCTATCCCATCAGCATCTCTGTGCTTATGACAGAATATCCTCTTCTCCCATCTCTTCCAACCCTACCTTATTCCTACCTATACTTCAAAGCCCAATAAAAATATATTCCATTTCACAAAACCTTCTTCAGACCATTTTCTAACTATACATTTCTAACTACTCAGAAACCATCTTGTAGTATCCCATTAAGTTTCATATACTTTCCTCAGGAGGACTGTGAAGGAGACACCATACCACTTTCTTCCCTTCTATTTCCCCCCAACATACCTATAACAAGGCTAGGCATATTATAATTGTTCAAGAAAGATGTTTAATTAGTTTACGATAATGATTTATATAAAATATAAAGTAAGGACTAAGCAAGTAATAATATGTCTTCTCTTGGAATAACCATCCATATGTTTAACAGGATGTGGAAACATGAAACCTCATTGAGATGGAAAAATATGGATGGGCAGAAAAAAATGATCATAACCCAAACCCTGGCTCTTGGACTAAGATTTTAGTGTCCTCCAATTTGTGGGTAGGGACTCTAGATTGTATGAAGCACATGGGGACACACATGTGCATGCACACACAGGCACTCTACACACACAAACATGCACATGAAGAAAGGGGATTTGGCTTTGATAGACTTTTTAAATTTGATGCCAGGACTTTTTAACTGCCTTGCCTAAAGTTGGAAAAATAGCCACTCAGCGTCTAGTTGAGTTATGAGTTGAGAATGAATTTCACAACAAACCTCAATGATTTTCCACCCATGACACCAACCCAAAGACAATTTCTAATCACTTGGTGGCCCTCGTATTGCAAAAGAAGCAGAGCACAGACATGCTGTCTGTTTTGCTTAAATTTATGAGAACCCGCTGAAAGGGAATGTAGAGAGTAAACGAGCCATAGTCAGGCATTGTGAATGAAGAGAGAGGTGTTGTGGTTAGCTGGGTTTCTCAATCCCTCACATTCTCAAGCCAGGAGAAAATTTATCCTCTTCCACTGAGACATAAACTAAACTCCTTTTGGTCATTAATCTGCAAAGTTGATGCCTGCCATGGTAATTCATCAAACATTTTTGTGGGGTGAGTCTGGTGGGGCCTCTGGGGCATCCGGCTTTGAAATTCAAAGCACAGTTTTGTCCCCTAGGGAAGGAGTGACTTTGCAGCTTGCTGCACATCTGGAAGGGGTGTTTCTGCTCCTGCCATTGCCAGCTCTGAGAGGAGCTTGCAAAGAGCAGTCATCTTCATGAGCCCTTCTCTACCTACAGCGCTGATACCCCACCCCTGCTGAGGGTTGGTTCAGGCACTGTTCATTAGGGACATTTTTCCTGCCTCACAGTTCATCACAGAAAGAAGAAAATTACTGTTTTGCATTTTTTTAACAGGGGGAGGGGTTAATGGTTGCCTTAACCATTGTGAAAAATGAGTAGAATTCTGAAGCTACATGTCTCCATCATCTGCAGATAAATTAGAACATGGTTATGGAAACCAGTTCTGATCTGAATTTATAACCACATTTCCAGGCCCAGAAAGAAGTATGTGATCTGAAGAGAACAGGCGTCCTGCAGAGAGCCTCCTGTGGGTCAGCCCTACTGCCTCTGCAGTCTCCTTTCTGTCCCCCAGTTCTACACCCAAGTCCAGACCCAGCAGCCATCTTTTGGTTTCTGGGATGTCTTTTTCACATGGGGCTATGACCCTGACTAGAAGCTCCTCCCCTAAAATCTTTGCAAGGTTGGTCTCTTTGTCAATGAGGTTTGTCCTCCAGTGAGAAGCCAAACTCATCTGCTCACTGGTTACTTTCCATCATTTGCAGCTGGTTTTTTGTTTTTTGGTTTTTTTTGTAATGGTAGCACATGACTCTTCCTTTCTTCAACCAATCTTCCTTTCCCTCTCTCCCTCCCTCTCTTCCTTCCTCCCTTCTCCCTCCTTTCCTTTCTTTTTTTCTTTTCCTTTCATTTTCTTCTCTCTCTCCCTGCTTTCCTCTGCCTCTCCTTCCTTTTTTTCTCTTTCTCTTTCTCTCCCCCCCCCGTCTTTCCCATCCCACCCTCTACTTTTACTACTTTGATATAAAATATAAAAATTGATTTTAAATATGTATGTTTATGTCATTTCTATGGCTGAAACTTGCTGGCATCTGAAATATCTTGCCAAGGTAGCTGGCATATAATAGATATGAACAAATATCTGTTGATTAGTAAATATATGAGTGAATTATACCCAAAATACATGCATCTAAGCATATTTTAACATGAAAAATTACAGTACAAATTTTACTGCAAATGTCATGCTACATTCAGCCAAACACCCAAATAACAAGGAAAATTTTTTTTTCTAACTAAGCTGATTTCTTTCTGCTCTAATGTATGCTGTCCAGCAAGCCTCGCTCCTCAGTAGCCCATAGTTATGGCTCATCTTTGCTTGCATTACTACTATATTCTAGAACTCTCTCTCCTCTGCTGTTTTGTTTTGTTTTTGTTCACATTATGTGTCTCCTTTGAGGCTAGCTTGGGACCTGCTTCCCCACTAAATGTTCTGTGACCCCATCAACCCCCATTTGTCTCCTTAGCTCTTTCTTTTAGCACATAGCATTTAGGTTCTCTGAACTTGAGAGCTTTCTATTGCTAATGATTTTCTTTGGATTTGTATGTCTTCCATGTACACTAATATGAAAAACCCAACTCAATTCTGACTGCTTTAAGAGAGTGAACATGTTTTATAATTTCTCTAGGTTTCTGCCAACATTATAGGTAGTGTGGAGAGCATAATAGCAGTCAATAAATTTGTACTGATTGATTGGTGTCGAGATTGGCTGTCAGTGCTGAATCCGAGCAAGCAGATCTGGTAAAAGATTCTTCAAGGTTCTGCCTCCCCATAGATCAGCTGCAGGCACCACTTAAGGATAAAGGTGGTGAAAGGCAAAATTCCAATAGCAAGAGTATTATTAATCTACTTAAGCCATTAAGTGTTGTCCAGTATGAGATTGAACCGGAAATCCTGGTTTTCAACTCTTTCCCATTTGAATGCTGAAGAGGCTGTCAGCAAGTAAGAGGAAATGCGGAATTGGCTTTCAGTTACTGAGGAGACGAGTTTAAATTCCTAGATTTATGGCTCTGCTTTACCTGAAAGTTTTATTTTGCTTTTCCTTTTATGTTGCTAACGAGTGTACTGTATTTCAGTTGGTGCTCCTTAAAGAGTGTAAGGGAGCTCTAAAAGTTAAGTACTAAACAATTTAGACAGTTTTGTTTGTAGTGGTCCTTATGAAATGCCTCACCACAGTCAGTAGCCTAGGAGTCCCCCAAAGATCTAATCCTTCAGAGTGAAGGAGGTGCAGTTTGTTGCATGCATGGGCCATTTGTAACCTCTGAACTCAATTATTTTAGCTTTTCAAATTCTAGTAGTAGAGCACATATATCGTTATCAATTTGTACTAACAAAGATGTATGCTTACAATATATGAATAAAAATAAAAATTAAAAAAAAATTCTAGTAGTATAGACAGGAGCAGGCAGAGTGTAGTAGTGGCTCCTCTGCTGCATCTCCTTAATGAGTGTGCCATCTTGCTGCTTTTGTGGCCTGAGTTTCCTGTCTATAAAACAAATGAATAGGCTGAACTACATAGCCTCAGAACTACCTAAGAGATGACTTCAGACAAATAAACTTGAATATCTGGAGATCAGTTGGACAAAGGACTTTTATTCTCATAGTCACACTAAGCATGCCCCACACTTCTGGAAGACCCTTGATCTTCTTTCCAATGGGGGTTCCTGTCCCCCCTCCACATCGCACCTTATGTTCGTTGCCTGAAATCAGCTCTCACCCTAACTCTGTAGCACTCGTATGCTTCTCCCTTCACTTGCTTCCAATTAAGTTTTTATTTGATGTGTACTCATCTCCTTTCCCTAAGTTGTCTTTAACATATTGTAGGACAGGAACAATATGTCATACTTCTTACTATCTCTAGAGTGCCTATGGTAAGTGCTCAGTAAATATTTGCTGCTGATAATAGACCTTACCTGACTCATTTGTGTCTCTGGTGAATTTTACTATAGAAAGTATCTAACAATATAACTTAAAACAAAAAAGATAAAATCCAGAGGGAATTTGAACACTTGATTAGAACTATAAAATGGGGAAATTATTCCAGTGTTGGTCAATAACATAAAATTATCTTAAATGATTTTATTGACTTACTGTACCTGCCAATTATTATAAGTGTTTGATTATATGTTAATCTCCCCTAAACTGAACAGGATCTTCTTAAGTATAGAGTCTATGTCATTCTTTTTTTTTTTTAATGTCTTTGGCCTTATTTGGATTACAAATCAAGTGCTCAGGAAATGTTCAGAGAAAACATAATTCTATGATTCTGTTAAAGTATTTGGACCCTCAAAATCTCAAAGGTACAAGTTGCTAACATTGCTCACCCATTTTCAGATAATGCTAATAGGTTCATTTGCTATCCTGGGAAGTCTGTAGGACTGAAACTTGGCTGATAACAGAGACCCAAAGCAGATGCTTTTGCACTGGTTGGTTTGGGAATAGCTCCTGAGAAGGTGAAATGTCATTTATTTTCCCTTTTAATTTGGTAGCCTTCATCTTGGTGGGAGACCATGTTCTCAGTGCTTGCAAGATGGCAGGATAGTTTAATCATTACAATCTCCTACACCTCAGACTTAAGATTTGGGATATATTGAGAACAGGGCCAATGTCAAAAATGTTAAAGTAATGCTGGGCATGGTGGCGCACGCTTGTAATCCCAGCATTTGGGAGCCTGAGACCTGAGGATCTGGATTCGCGGTTAGCCTCAGCTACCTAGTGAGGCCCTCCGCAACTTAGTGAACTCGGTTTCAAAATAAAGAATAAAAAATAGGGCTGGGGCTGTAGCTTGAAGGTAGAATGCCCCCGGGTTTTATCCCCAGTACCACAAAAAAAAAAAAAGAAAGAAAGAAAGAAAGAAAAAATTGTTAAAATAATGCTAAAGTGCTATAAAAGAAAGTATTGATAAGTTTTATACCATGAAGATGTATACATTTTATATATCTGTTACATTACCAGCAAAATTAACACAATAAGTTAGTAGGTAATATATTCAAGCATGATTAAAGGTGTTATGTCCCTACCATAGGAAGAGTTTTTACAAGCTCTAGCAAAAAAAAAAAAAATCCAGCAGGAAAAGTGATTAAAAGACAGGAGTATGTGAAACTAGAAATTCAAGTGAAATGAAAAGTCCAAACTTACTAGAAACAAAATATTTATAAGTAAAACTTTCTACTGAAGGGCTAAAAAAAAATTCAGGTTAAAAAGAAGTATTAATAACTACTAAATGTTAGATATGATAGATATTATCTTTTTTACATGCTCTTTCCAGAAGTAACTTCTTTCAATATTTCTGGAAAATAATTTTGTAATTTTTATTATTACTATGAAAATGTGGCAGCTACTGTTTGACTCAACAATTCCATTTTTAGGACACAAAGATCCTGCCACAGATTTATGTCAAAGGCTAAAAGTAATTTTTCACAGCATTGTTTAAGGAAAATTAAAATCATCCCAAATATTTAACAACAGGTAAAATGGTTCAAAGTATGGTTTATTCAGATGATAGCTTAATATTTAATCCATGATAATTAAAAATGTAAAAATAACATGAGATTATGCTTATGATTTAATAACTGGGGCAAAAAATTCTAAATGATATATGATTTATTAAACACAGCTGTGTAATACGGACACAGAAGATTTGAAGAAAATTCTCTGAAGTATCAGTGGTGGTTCTGATAGTCAGAGAGATGTGGGATGATTATGATGGTTGAAATACACCTCCTTGCATTGCCATCTTGTTTGTGTCCCTGATAGGCTATGGGACATCTAAGTGATTTGAGGGGCTCGTTGGCTCTTTGAATGGAACATGGAGTGAATATTATGAGTCTGGCAGTGTGCTAGCTTTGGAATCTTAGAGCTTAGAATTGAATGAAGGATGCAGTGAGGTAAATAGACATTTATGTAATAAGTACCTTTATATTAAGTGCTATGATAATGTAATAGTGGAAGTCAACTGATGATGAAATCATAGAAACCACATAGAGCTAAGCCGCTTGTTTTCCATTACTATGTAACAAATTATACCAAACTCTGGAGACTACAGCTACCATGTTGTTCTGCTCATGGAATCTGTGGGCCAGGGATTTATAAAAGAAGGGGGATGGCTTTTCCTTGCACTGCAGTGTCTTCTTTAGCCTTTGCTGGAAAGACTTGAATGCGGGGGTGACCTGGCTAGGGAATGGCAGTATCTCAAGATCCCTGCTCACACATTCTTGTCTGGATTGGGAGGAAACACAGACTAGGATTTCTGACCAAAGAGCCTGCACACTCCTGTGACTCAGCCTCCTAGAGGCCCAGCAGCCTTGGAATGAGTGGACCTCATGGCAGTTCAAGACTTCAAGCTCAAGGGTTCCTTCAACAAGGTAGAGTTCCCCCCCCCCCCATCCCAGAAGTTTTTCTGGCTTAGTCTTGTATGTCCCAGGCCTACCCAGGTTCAAGGGGAGGGGACATAGACTTGACCTTTCAGTGGGGAAGGTCAGGGTCACATTATTGAAGATCAAATAGGATTGGAGATATTGTTTATGGCTACATTATATATAGATATTATTTATGCTGCTCTCTATCAATTAATTCATTTTAAGGAGGAAATTAGAATGAGGGAGGTCAGTAACTTGCTTAAGGTCACATAGCAAGGTTAAACTTTAAATTCATGTGATTTGGCTCAGAGAGTCAATGCTTTTGATTAGCTAAGGTAATTGAGTTGCTATGATGGATGCCCAAGATCCCCTGAACCTTGACCTAGGACAGAAAGTGAAGAGCGGACCAAGAAAAGCTTTCTGACAAGAATGATATCATGAGTCTTGAAGGATTAATAGAATCTAATTTGACATTTGAAGGATTAATAGAATGTAAGTAGCTGGGTTGTGGGGTGGATGGCTGAAATGGCAAAATGTCCCATGGAGAACAAATGGCATGTACCAATCTCCAGTCGAGAGCACAGCATATTCAGGCGACTGTAAGTTGCTCCTGAGGCTGGAATTGAGTTGAGGTGGTATGTTCCCATGATAAAGCTCCAAAGATTGGCAAGGATCAAATCATAATGTCCCCAGAAATCTGATTATATGACATTTAAAGAGTTAACTCACTATGTTCAGGAATCACCAGATTGGTGACATGACTGAATTCAGTTTTTCTTCTCTTCCAGAAATTAGCCGTACATTTATTTTGAATTTACCTTTTTTATTGTAGCGTGCACACATACACACACTCGTCATAATATTTACCACTTTAGTGTGCAGTTAGTGATATTGAGTATATTCATATTGCCATGCAACCATCAATACCATCATATCCAGAATTATTTTCATCTTGCAAAATTGAAACTCCTACCAATTAAATAATAATTTCCCATTTCCTCCTTCTCCTCCTCAAAACCAACATTCTACTTTCTATCTCTAAGCATTTGGCTGTGTTTGATATCTCATATAAGTGGAATCATATGGTTTATGCCTTTTGTGACTGACTTATGTAATTTTGCAAAATGTCCTCAAGTTCATCCATGTTGTTATATGCATTACATTTCCTTCCTTTTTAAGGCTGAATAGCATTCCATTATATGTGTATACCACATTTGTTTATCCACTTATTTGGATCGCTTCCACCTTTTGGCAATTGTATATAATACTGTTATGAATATAGCTATGCAAATTCTTCTTTGAGACCTTGTTTTCAATTCTTTGGAATTGTGAGGCTATATAACAATTCTTTTTTAATATTTGAAGAAAGAACTACCATACCATTTTCAAGAGTGACTGCGCTATTTTACAATTCTACTAACAATGCACAGGATTCAAATTTATCCATATTCTTATTACAACCTATTATTTTCTGGGGTTGTTTGTTTTTAAATAATAGCCACCTCGATCTGTTTTGATGTTCATTTCTCTAATGATCAGTGATATTGAGCATCATTTCATGGGCTTATCAGACATTTGTATACCTTTCTGGGAACAATATCTGTGAATTCATTCCTAACAGTGATCCCTCTGGGGAGGAGACCTGTAGAAGGAAGGTCAGAATGGAGGAGGAGACCAGGTAGGAAGGTCATTAATCCAGCCAAGAGATGAGGATAAGGCTTCAGGAATGCAACTAATATAATGGTGTAGGGCAGTGGTGGTGGTTAAAAGCAGCTGGTAGAACTGAAAGACGAGGTTGTAGATGAAGTTGAACAGAAAGGTAGGAATACTCCAGGCTGAGTAGATGATGGCACCAAGGCTGCTATTCATTCACTTTGCACCAGAGTAGCCATCCTTGTTGTTGAAGCATCAGGATACTTCTGTGACAACATCCCCAAGACCACTCTGGGCTCCCATTCATCACCACTCCCATCTAGCTTTTACCTGGACCGCAAACTGAACTGCCAGTATGTTCTATAATCCCCTAATTAAGCATTAGTGCTGGTCACTGGGGTGGGCAGAAGGACTCTGGTCACTGTGCATGCTGGCTGGTTAAGCCCCTGCCTCACAGAGTGTTATGTTTTGCATATTCTCCTGGGTCATACTGCACATGTACCAATGTGGTAAAGCTCTTCAGAAGATATGAAAGGGTTCATGTTTGTATATTCAACTCAAGAGAATTAGTATTTTTGGCTCTAGTGAAAGAGATTCAGGGATTTTCAACAGATGATAGTAATAGAACCCAAGGAGTTACCCTCCAAAGGAGACACTTTCCCTCAGCAGCATCTCATTCTTTGATAAAGTTATTCATAATTTAGCAACTACAAAGAGAAACTAAACTCTGACCTCTATATTCCATACAGGTCATCTCTGCTCAGGATGCATATCAGCAGAATTTAATAATATTCCCAGATTTTAGGGAGCCAGGGCAACAGGCCTCTTAAGCTTCCCCACAATAACTTAAGCTAATTCTAGAGAAAATAGTCCACTTGCTCCCACAGTGCCCCTGTGCAGACAGAGAGATCGGGATTCTCTCTGATCATTGGCACCCTCTCTGTGATGGGCAGGCTGCAATTTCATCAGAAGCTGATGAGGCTCTTATCAGTTTGGTTTGGTTTGGTTTTTTGGAAGATGAGAAGGTATGTGAGTGTTGCTGCCTGCAGGATAAGTAAGGATATCCTACTATGTATTTTATTTCCCAATCCCAATAGCATTTTCTCCATTAGTAGTTTATGTGTAATAGAGACCAAACTGCAATTTTCTGACCTGCCAAGATCCATTATGTCTGATAAATATAATTTATGCTTGACAGAATTCACACTTAGAGTGGAAAGCCACGCAAATTAAACTAGGTTTAGGCTAATTTTTGGTAGTGAAAAATATTCTTTCTTGGTGACCTTATTCAGCATGAAATAAAGCAACCAGAAAGTTATTCATGCAGTCCACTCTTCCTTTAGTCAAAATAATAAAGGCCTTAGGCAAGTGTCTAGCTCCTGATTTTCATTACTCCTGTCTTTCATGGAGCCTAATCGTCTATGGTCACAAGAAACTTTTTGTATTAATAGGTGGAGGATCAAGTAATAAAATACCTTTTCTAAGATAACTGCTCTGAATCTTCATTGAGACCTGTTCAAAATATATCTGACTATGGATTTATGAGGGCTATACCACCACAGAGTTTTGTTGTCTTAGCACCAATATTATTTTAAAAATGTTATTTTTAAAATATCCATTGTCTAGGATATCAAAGTATAGTCTTAGGCAGAATAATGTCTCACTGTTAACAGCCTGAGCAGTAGTTTTGAGAAAGCTAAAAAAGGAGAAAACCTAAATTGTAGCAAAATTAATAATACATTAGGAACAATCTCCATTGATTTTCTGGCATATCTAACTGTCCTTTCTGGCGATAACTTATATTAGCATATTTAATTTTTATAGGTAGTCTCCAAATTATCTTGATAATTCCATTTGAAACAGAAAAGCAACAATAACAACCCCATTTTATGGTTGAGGAGTTGGAAGACTCATTAGGTTACAGTAACAGATTTGTTCTATTTGATGGCTCTTAAATTTATTTCCATTAATTTTTTCCTATAGTCACAAGTAAAAATTGCATATATTATGTACAACCTTACTTGCAATATTTAAGCATTGTATAATTTTTAGAAATGACCAAATTGAACTAATTAATATATGTATTACTTCACATACATTTTTTCTCAATGAGAACACTTAAATTTGTACCATCTTAGGGATTTTTAAGAATATAATGCATTGTTATTAACCACAGTCACCATATTCAGCAATAAATATTGTGAATTATTCTTCCTATTGAACTGAAATTTGTGTCCTTTAATCAGTATCTTCCCAGTCCCTAAACCACTAGTACTTGGTAACAACCATTCCACTCTCTTTTTCTATGAGTTTAACTTTTCAGATTGCACATTTAAGTGAGATCATATATTATTTGTATTTCTCTGCTTAGCATATTTCACTTAACTTGATATCTTCTATGTTCATCCATGTTATCATAAATGACAGGGTATTTTTTTAGGATGAGCAATAGTGCATTGTGTGTGTATATCTATCTCTGTCTATATCTATCTATCTATCTATCTATCTATCTATCTATCTATCTACCTACCTATCTATCTATCATCTATTGCACATTTTCTTTATCTATTCATCTGTTCATAGACACTTAGGTTGATTTCATATTTAGGCTATTGTAAATAATATTGCAATGTATTTGAGAATGCAGATATCTATTTGAAATACTGATTTCACTTGCTTTGAAGATAAGTATATATATGCATATATATATATATATGTACACACACACACACACATGTATATTCAAAGCAAAGAAAAAGTATATATATTCAAAGCAAGTGAAATTTACACCTAGTAGTGGTATTGCTAGGTAGTATGATAGTTATATTTTCAAAGTTATATTCTTAATTTTTTTAGGAAACTATATGCTGTATTCCATAATTGCTATACTAATTCACATTCCTACCAATAGTGTATAAGGGTTCCCTTTTCTCTACATCCTTAGCTCACTTATTTTTGTCATTTTGACAATAGCCATTGTAGGAACTATCAGATAATATCTTGTGCTTTTGATTTGCATTTTCCTGATGATTAGTGATATTGAGTATTTTAAAATTACTGTTGGTCATTTATGTATATCTTCTTTTGAGAAATGTCTACTTAGATTCTTTATCCATTTTTAATTGGGTTATTATCTTACTGGTAATAAAATACCAGTGTTTTCTTACTGATAATAAAATATTGAATTAAGTCCTTACATATTTTGGATATTAACCTTATACATGATTTGCTAACAGTTTCTTTTCACTCCCTTGATTGTTTACTTTGCTGTGAAGAAGTTTTGTAATCTCATTTGTTTATTTTAACTTTTGTTGCCTGGGCATTTGGGCTGATTGGTCTTCAGACCAATGTCATGGAGATTTCCGCCTGTATTGTCTTCTGGTAGTTTCTTCCTGTCTTATATTTAAGACTTTAATCTGTTTTTGAAAACATTCTTAATATACTTTATTGGTGCATTGTAAACACACATCATAAAGAGGTTTATAGTGATAGAGACATACATACACAGAACTCTTGGTGAGACACTTTTGTGAGACAGAAACTCATGTGGCCTGTACCCTCCTCAGACTTGCAATCAGGAGCCTAATGCAGCTAGAACTCACAGGTTGCTACCAAATATGGTGTAATAGGAAGGAGGTGATTATTTTATTTTAATTAAAATAGGCATTCTCAGAAACTGAAGTTTCAATAATAATATTTAGGGATAGAAGAAACAAATGAATAGAATATTGGGGATTCTAGTCCTTTCTCTGAAATTTTTGCCACAGAGGTCAGCAGGAAATGGGGGCCAAGAGAAGGTGAGAATCTAAATGTCTTATCACTATTCTCTCTGTAAGTAACCACATTCTTTTTTATCCCATTGGCAATAATATATTTTATTAAGTAGTGAAAACCAGATATTCTACAAAGATGAAACTGACCTTACAGAGATTCTTTACATGCATTGTGCTGTAGAAGGATGTGCCTGAGGATTGAGAATTTTGGCTTGGTTTGTTCACTGTAGGATTGGAGTGTGTCTACTTATGGCTTCTTACATGAAGACCCTCTGTTAACTCTCAGAGTCTGCTCACTCAGCTTTATGGTGGACAGCTGATCCCATGAAAAGTACTTTCCTCTGTGATTAATCAGGAAGGGAGGAATATATCATTCTTCACAGTAATCTACATATGGAGAATTTCTGCTACTACTACTCTACTACTACTAATGCACTGCTGTTGTTAGTCTTAGGGAAGGTATCATTGCTGGTTATCTTTTTACATGTTTGCAATCAGTTGAGTGAGTGTGGGCCCAAATATGTGTTAACCCTGGCAGGGCATAAAAACTTAATCTTCCTGAGGAGTTTCTCTCCTTGTCATTTCCTGAAACACGTTTGGTATTACCACATGGCTTACAAAATAAAATTCAAATCAAATAATGAAAAGTGCAATTTATTTGCCTCCATTTATGCATTCATTTGGGCTTAAGTCCCAGAACTAGAGCAAATCTGTGAAGATGTGTGGGCTTTTGAGTTCCAGATGTGCTCCTTCAAAACTCTTCAAGCTAAGAGATATCCTTGACCTTGAAAAGGAAAAGATACCCACCTCACTGTGATTAAATAAGATACCACAGAAGAGTAACTGCAAGTGCTGTCTCTTCTGCTATGAAGAGTGACCAACCTGAATGAATCCAGGAGTATTTCTAGTCCATGATAATCTCTAAACTCTTCCAAGTTCCTGCTCCATAATGTCACCACGCTGTACCTTTGGCTGGCTCTCATAATTGCCTCATTATTGCCGCCTTTCCATATAATATGTGTCTTTGGACTCACAGCCCAACTCTCTCAGCCAAAACTTCCCCTGTAGTTTTTTTAATAGACAAATGCAGTCATTGCCCCTCTGCCCATGCAACATGGGTGATCTATATGGGAATGAAATACAGGCCTGGCTTTCAGAGGGCAGCCTTGGCTACACTTATGTGTCGCAAACATTGTCACCTCATAACACTGACAATAGTTGCTGATGAGTACATTTAAATCCATTCCCAAAAGTGCATCGTGTACACACCACATGAGTTAGAGCCATTTGCGTTCTTTTGCTTATGCATTCTTTTTCTTCCCTTCTCCCTCGTGTGTGTTCAGATCAGATTCCCATATTATTTTCCTTTAATATGAGACTTACCCTAGATGATTCTAGCCAGATTTTCAAGTTCTTTGAGAACTCTCTTTGTAGCTCTAAATCATGCCTGGTGCTTGCTAATTAGTAATTATTTATCAAATGAATGAATGAGTATTTTCCAGCACTTACTGGCAATCAAAAAAGATTAAAACAGTGTGAAAATATGATGAGTTGAACTAAATCAGTGGGAATAAAATATGAACTGCATAACTATAAGAGATAGCACCATACAAGAGTAGTACTGACAGTGTTTGGTTTT
>PVLC010036964.1:0-15518 GCA_004027655.1 Graphiurus murinus | reverse complement strand
GTAATTACACAATCATATCAAGGTCACTCACCGAAGTGAACCTGAGGGGGAGGGAAGGGGAGGGGATTGGGGTGGGAATCGGGGAAAGGGTCAAATGAGAACTATGTGCAAATATGGTGTTAACAACCCGTACTTAACAAGGATGTATGTTATATTGCACGAATTACTACAATAAAAAAAAAAAAAAAAAAAAAAAAAACATATATATATTCAAAACTGTTGACTAGTAGCACATTTTTTCTGCTTGAAAAACTTTCTTTAAAATTTATGTACTGTCAATCTACTGGGAATGGATTCATTTAATTCTTAACTTTCTGAAAAAGTTTTTATATCATCTCTATTTTTGAAATATATTTTCACTAGGCATAGACTTCTGTATAGACAATTTTTAAAAAATATTCTGATAGCATTCAAATTTACTGCTCCATTGTCTTCTAGATCCATATCCACAACATATGAGTTCTGTTGGAAAGTCTATTGTAATTCTTCTCTTTGTTCCTCTATATACTGGTATATGATTTTTTTTCACCCTGATTTGCCTCTATTTTTTATAAAATGTTTGTTTGAATTGAAGAAGTTTCAGTGTGATGTGCTTATATGTATCTGTGTGTTTGCACGGGTGTACAAGTCAATACATTTTTGTCTATTGATTTTTCTCAAGCTTTAAATAGTGTCCACCATTGATATGGGAACATTCGCATTTCTTCTTATTCAAATTTTGCTTTTCTTTTATCCCTTCGCCTACTTAGATTCCAACTACATATATATTACATTTGCTATCTACTCTCTAACACATTCCTACTACCCAGCATGGATGTTCTGTTATATTTCTTCACAATTTTCATACTTATACTTCAAAATATTTGTTACCAACTTATTTTTAGTTCGCTGACTTCTTTCCATCCTGACTTCATTAAAGTAATTCACCATTTCTGTCATTTTCATTTACATTTCTAGAATATTCTATTTGTTTTCTTTTCTTTCATTGGTGCATTGAAATCATACAACTTTGTTAAGTACAAGCTGGTAGAGGAATACATGCACACTTCTCTCATTTAACCCTTCCTCAATTCCCCCCTCATTCCCTCGCCCTCCCTCCTTCTCAAGTTCAGTTTAGTGATTGGCTTTAATATATACTTGTAAAAGTACAGCATGTGCATTAGGATATTGCCCCCCCCCATCACCTTTAGTAAAGTCACCTTCTTTGCTCATCTTTCTTCATCTAGAGTCACTCTTATGACCCAATTTCTCCCTAGCATCCACATATTAGGGAAAACATACTATATATATATATATATTTTTTTTTTTTACTTTTTGTGACTGACTAATCTCACTTACCATAATGTTTTCCAGTTCCATTCATTTCCCTGCAAATGACATGATTCTGTTCTTCTCTATGGCTGAGTAAAATTCCATTATGTTCATATCCCATAGTTTTGTAATCTATTCATCTGTTGATGGACATCTTGGCTGGTTCCATAGTTTGGCAATTCTGAATTGTGCAGCTATAATCATAGGTAAACATGCATTGGTCTGATAGTTTGGTTTCCATTCTTTTGGGTAGATGCTCAGAAGTGGTATTGCTGGATCATATGGTAAGTTCATTCCCATTTATCTGTGGATCCTCCAAACTGTTTTCCAAAGAGGTTGCACTAATCTATAGTCCCACCAACAATGTGTTAGGGTTATCATTTCCCCACACCCTTGCCAGCATTTGTTGTTGGTTATGTTTTGATGATTGCCATTCTATTTGATGTTAGGTATAATTTCAGGGTAGTTTTGATTTGCATCTCTCTGATTCCTAGTGATATAGAACATTTCCTCATACATTTATTGGCCATTTGTATTTCTTCTTTTGTGAAGTGTCTATTTAGACCATTTGTCCATTTTTTGGATTGGGTTGTTTGTTTAATTACCTGCGAGTTTCTTGAGTTCTCTGTATATTCTAGATATTAGTCCTCTATCGGTGAGTAGCTGGCAAAATTTTTCTCCCACTCTGTGGGTTCTCTGCTGAGGTTCTTGATATTTTCCTTTGCTGCACAGAAGCTCTTCAGTTTAATGAAATCCCATGTGTTGATCTTCCTTTGAGTTGCTTGTACCTTTGGGTTGTTGATAAGAAAGTTTTTACCTGTGCCTATGTATTGGCATTTTGGACCTATGCCTTCTTCAAGTAGCTACAAGGTCTCTGGCCTGATTTCCGGGCCTTTGATTCATCTTGAATTGACTCTTATGCAGGGTGAGAAAATGGAGTTTACTTCCATTTTCCTGCATATGGTTAACCAGTTTGTTAACACCATTTGTTGAAGAAGCTCTCTTTTTTCCAGTGTATGTTTTTGGCTCTTTGTCAAAAATCAACTGACTGTAAGTGTGTGGGTTTGTTTCTGAATCTTCTATTTTCTTCCATTGGTCTGTGTGTCTGCTTTTGTGCCAATACCATGCTGTGTTTTATTATTGTGGCTTAGTAGTATAATTTGAAGTCAGGTATTGTAATGCTTCCTGAATGGTTCTTGTGTGTTGCTAAGAACTACATTCTTATAGTTTCCATCTCTCTGTTATAGCTACTCATCTTATCTATTATGTTTACATTTTCACAGGTGCTTTTAACATAATATACAAAGTTATAACCAATTCTTTAACTTCTGCAATGTCTCTCCTGGTTCTGTAGATCGCTTTACTATTATCAACATTTTTATGCCATTTTTATCTTTATCTTATTTTTATTTGCCTTGCAACCTGATGTATTTTGTACAATAGATATTAAGGTGAGTAGATACATGTCTGAAATTTTGTCCATCTTTCCTGCTGCTGGCTTTTCAATGTGCAGTTTTTAAGAAGTGGTTACATCAGTATTTGAGCTATGGGGATGAAGGGAGCATGCTGCATTTATGTTTACCCTCAGTGTACTTCAGTTTTCAAATTTCCCACCTTTTGTTTCTAGTGGGAACTGGCTTACCAGAGCAGATTTTTAGATGTCTGCTCCACTTCCAGTTTTTTGTCTTTTCTGTCTATGCTGCCTCTGAGGCTCTCTTTCCATGGAGTTTTCATCATTTCAAAAGTGTTCCACTAGTGCTTGGTGCATGTAGATTTTATTCTGCTTGTGAGGAAACCATGTGCTTTCCATAACTCTTAATGTCAAATAGCCACCAAAAGTCTCAGCAGTTCATTTTTCACTTGTTTCCTCATTTCACAGTGATTCCACTATAAATCAGGCCCAAGTTACTTCTTGTTCTGGAAAAATGTAGTTCATAAATGTGGATTGAGACAAGAGTTTGATTTGCAGAAGAAGCAGATACTGTGAAAGTCTGAAGTATGTATTTTTTTTGTGCAGTTCTTGGATCAGGATAGTGTAAACTTACTCCAAAATCAAGTGGTATTCTTTGAAAATTCAGTCTGGCTTTTTAAGAGACTCTGTCTAGAACTTTATTCATTATTGTTAACTCTATTCCATTTTATCCTGAGGATCATATGGTCCCAGTGACAGAGCAAATTCTACCCCATGCTTTCCCTGATGCACAACACTAAGCTCTGGGATGTTTGTAAACGTGACAGCCAAACACAATACCTTATAGTTGTTATTAAATGCTCAATATTCTGCACCTAAATTTCGTGTTACACAATTGAATACATTAACTTCTCTTTTTCAGGTTGCAATTGTGTCCTTTAGCTTATAGTGGATGTTCACAGTGCTGTGGACCATTTGACCTTCACTAACTTTAAATAGCCTGATTGTTCCTGGGCAATCACTTGCCATGCAGTGATTAACTGTAATCTACATGTATCAATATGCTGTCTTACTCTATGGGCTATTTTTTGGCACAGCCTCAGAGAGTTTAAAGAGTGACAAACTGAAAATATGTGTAGTGGTTACCATCCTTTCCATTTGAAGAAGCCATGCCTCCCCCTTTGATGTGGTTTGAAAAGAGGATTCATAAAATTGTTAGCACGTAACAAGTACCAGAGGTCAGAAAGGTTGATATTTTCCTGTAAGGATACCATACTTAAAACATTGGCTGTAATTGGGGCAATGATGCAGTTAAATTTATGATAGTATAATACCACTTGCCATGGGATGACCCTTGTGCTTTCTGCAGAGGACAGACAAGGTGAGTTGAAAGCAAATATAGTGGGGTCATTCACACTGCATTCTTCAAATACACAATAATAGTGCTTTTCTCTACACTCATGGAGGTAGGATGCTTCTGATTCTAATACGTTTTCAAGGCTAGATGTAAAGGAGCAGTTCCAGGGGCTCTGATTTGACCAGGCCTTTTGTAATTACACTCCTGGTTTCAAGGAACTAATATGTGGTTTCTGACATAGGCTGAGTACATGTAGTACATCCAAAATCACCAAAGAGATATGACTTTGCTGGAAAAACCTGAAGAATTCTGTTATGGTTAGTAGTTCACAGTTTTTATGGCTCCATGGAATGCAACAATTTGTTACAGATTCTTTGAAAACCATCAGATGACCTAGTTTTTACTTGCTCTGATGCTTTAATGAGTGAGAATAAAGAGAAAATTCTTTACTCTGAGCTTTATTTATAAATCAGAACCTTATGAAGCAGTGTAACTAAATTTGTTACACATTTCTGCAATATTAGACAAAGCTTATAGAATACTCAACATTTTTTTCTTAGAAGCAATGAGTGCAAGGCATAGAAATGTGGCTTTTAATTTACAATGATATATTGATATACCTTCAAACCATGAGCCATAAGTAAGTTCACTAGGGTCAGAGTCCCTGTATGTAGCAGAGGGAGTATTATCCTTCAGTCCATGGTACAAATACTTCTTACCAGCTCATCCTGAGTGACTGCTATTTTCTACTTTCAAGTACTCATCCACTTGTTGATATTGGCATACTGAATCAATGTGTTGTCCTCTAGGATGGTAAGATAGTCAAGCTCCTTGTAGACAAGCTCCTTGTAGCACAGAGCTCAAGAAAGCTATAGGTTTAAGCAGTACTCTTTTTCATTTGTCGTTTGAGAGATAAAAAAGGAATATTTAACAAATAAACAATGATGCAACAGGAGAGAGGATCTTGGTTTGTTCTAAGAAAGAGACCAGGAGATAAGCCATCAATTGAAGTCCTTAAGTGATCATAATTCTCTAAGATAAATTATCTTTGTAATTAGTTGAGGTAATTATTGATATTGCAAAACTGAATAAAATATAATTTCAAGTCATGGAGGATGGTATTGATATTTGTGATTATCTGTAAAGATGTGGTTTTATTTTATTTATATTTTTAGAATGGCATGAAATTCCAAGGTTCCTAAGTACCTTCCTACTTTTACAGTTTCCTTAAAAACCTTTCTTTATAGGAGTTCAAGAATTTCTTGCATTATTTGTATATCTGTTTATCCTATACACTGGATCAAAGTCACAATATATAGATTCAAATCAACCATTACATTGATAATCCAACTGACATAAGATTCT
The DNA here is from genome assembly GCA_004027655.1 of Graphiurus murinus. NCBI lineage: Eukaryota > Metazoa > Chordata > Mammalia > Rodentia > Gliridae > Graphiurus > Graphiurus murinus. Next base: position 10,074 of record PVLC010036964.1, on the reverse strand, counting down.
TCTCATACAAGAAGACCAGAATGATATAGATACTAGAACTTAACTTGAGTTCAAGTTTACTTATTCCCCTAAAACAGGGGAAATTTGCATTTTCTGATCTTTAGTTTTCATACTACACTTCAGGAAATAGGTATGTAGCTACTCAGAGGGCTCTATATTTTCGAGTTTGATATAACCTATATATATAAGGCACATGCCTGTTATAGGTTATATAAAAGTTATAGGTTCTAGTTATAGGTTATATAACAGTTAGGCATGTGTCTCTTACTGCTATCTATTTCGATCTGGTCCCCACATAATTATAGCTTCTGGTATTACTATTGTATATAAGAAGTAAAATTCTTAGAAGCAATGAGTGCAAGGCATAGGAATGTGGCTTTTAATTAAGAAGTAAAATTCTTATGTGAAATAGGGGATTATCTATACATTCCTATACTGGAGACCTCCATTACTAAGCAGAGATGCTCTTTAATTCAAACCACCTGAATGACACTCTGGCTAAATTACTTATATGGAAAACATATCCATGGAGGCATTAATAATTTGTGCTGCTTCTCACCTTTTTCTCCCAAGTAGTCTTATGGGAACATCCTAAAGTAAAAACAGACTTATTCTTGAGTTAGAGACATATAATGGATTATGACTAAAAAGGAATTGAATGTATTCTAATCTTTTTTTAAGGTAAAATTCAACAGTTTCCTTTTGCTATTTAAAAACTAATGAGTAAATAATAATTTGGTACAGGCCCTTGACTTTACATATGAGAGTGAAAAGTTGATAAACATACAGGCCATATTTGTTGAGTCTTCTTTGTGATATTCTTTAGGAGCATTTAATTAACTTGTAATATTTATGCATGTGTGTAATGGTAGTGACTTCCAGTTCGCCAATGTATCTAGATCCCCTCTGATTTCAGGCAGATGAAAGTCCAACGCTCAGCCACTTTGAGTAGGGGGGCAGCTTGCAATGTAGTTTTGTACTGTGAGCTGTGAGTGACACCTAAAATTTGCTGATGCTCTTCAATGTATGAGTCTTGTTATGCTGGGACAGTATTGAAAGCCTCTATTTGAAATAGTGGACTCTTAAGAGGTAGAATTTCCATTAGCCTATGATTTGTTTTGTCTTGAGCAAAAGCCCTGCCCTGTCTTGCACATGTACAGTAAACCAAAAAGAAAGTTTCTGAAATTTTATACTAAATTTTATTATAGCATTACCTAGACCAAAATAATCAATTAAAGTTAACTGGGTAGCTTTCTGTAGATAAGTATGGCCAAGATTGATATGGAATGTAGAAATTTCAAGGAGTCTTGTGTTAGAAACATGCCGTCTTCTACAATACTAATGATCTGGATGTACAGTACATTATAAAAACAAAACAAACAAACAAAACAACTACTTTTTTACTCCTTACATTGTTCTTTCAAAATCCTCCTCAAATGAAATATCAACCTGCTTTGTCTTCCTTGGTGTATTGAAGATGTCAGGACTCACTCTCTCAACAAGGTTATAAAAATTGGGAAGAGGTAGATATTCTCCAAAAGGAAATAGATGTTATTAGAAAGAAAGAACTGACAGATGCTTGGGAGATGGGGGTGGATAAAATCTAACAGAAGTCCACAATCCACAATCTGTATTTGGAAGGGGGAAAAATGACTTCAGTGTCATTCACAGAACAGTGCACATATGGTATTAGGGATGAACTTGCTAAAATTCAATGTAAAGAGAATTTCCAATTATACTTTAAAGTGTTTTCTTCAATATGAGAATGCCATTTACTACATTCTATTAATTAAATAATCAGAAAAAACTATTTTAAGATAATTTGTTTCAAAAAAGGTTTTGATTTTGGATGCTTATTTTCTCTCCAACATTGCTTATAATTGCAAGCACTTATTTTCTTTATTGCTGGATTGAACAAAAGTCTCAGAGTTTCTGGACACAAGACTATTATGATGGTACATTTGGGTAAGGCCTAAACATTAAAAGTAATAATGATGAAATATTTTCTTGGTAGTTTTCTTCATATTATGTTTAATAAAGCTATTATTCTTACTAGTCATTACCTGGAGTTGCTACTAATGATTACTTGTGTCTCTTACTATTTTCATATGTTATACTTAGAGTGTTATATTAGGAAACATTGAAATGGAAAAAAATGCATATAATGGTTTTAATCTCTATATTGCTTACTATATCTAATATAAGAACATAATAAAAATTATCTTATGGATTACATGAGAAAGTAGTAACTTAATTCAATGGGTTAAAAGTGATTTAAGAAATCTGAATGGACAACTATCTCTTTGTAACAATGCATGTGGAATATTCTTTCCTTCCATTGAGAGAGAAAATCTATCATCATTCTCACCCAAGTGTAATTTCTAAAATCATATTACATATTAGCCCTAATTTTTTTCATTTTATGTCTATTGTTTAGAAATATAGACATAGTCATTAATAGTAAATAATATTTAATTATACAGAATTGCATAAATAAGATGACAAGAAATTACAAAAATGCATGCTATAGCTGAAGAAGCTGATAAAGTTAAAAAATTGAGATTGCTTTAATGATTGACTTTATGGAGAAAATGTATTAAATATGTATTTATGTGCTTTTAGTGAGCATATATATTTTTAAAGTTTCACTGATGCATTTTGGTTAGTCAGCATTCCCACTTCTATAATACAAAGACGTGAGCATATATCTTAGAGGAAGGAAGATGTATTTGCTCAGTTTCAAGTTTAGTTCATGTGAAGCCTGGGACAGTGGATCTCAGGACATGGCAGCAGGAAGTGGAGGAGGTAGAGCACATGGCTCTTCTCACATTTTGGAGGCCTGAAGCAAGAGAACAGTAAGCAAGGGGAAGAAGAACCACATATAATCCCAAGTCCGCACCTCTAGGGACCTTCTCTAGACACACCCTAGCAGCCCAGGCTATCACCCAGATAAATCCATTGGATTTATCCATTGCTGGGATTACAACCCTCAGGACTCAATTACATCAACTGCAACACCAATTTATGAACTCTTCAGGGCCAGTCTATACCTAACTATTACACATTTTGTCTGGTATATTACACCAAGTTTAGCTGTATGTAAGAATTTAATAGCAATGAGGGATAACTGCAGAGAAATAAAGTGCCACTTCCTTGGGAGTCTGTAAATTTTCTGAAAGATGGATCTTATCTCAGCCTTACAGTACACATTAGGAAAATTTTATGCATAAATACATAATAGCTAGGCATTTTATCACTTTTTCTATTTATGGTAGTCAAAGATAAAACATTGATTTCTATAGTGGTATCTTCATATTGAAAGTAATAACTTAGATGTATTTATATTCTACTAAATACATATCCTGAGAAGACATATTATAGCACCATTACTGTTTTCTAGTTATAATTTTGTTCCATGAACTTCTGGTATTATCCATGGCATTGAAATGAGATCACAATTGAACATTCCTGTTTTACTCTCCATATACTAAATTGCCAAGCTCAAAGTGTTGTTTACATTCTTGAATTATTATATTTCTACTAAAAGTACACAGCATGCTGATGTTACCTCATTATCTAGTTTTAACATCCCCACTCTTCTCAGATTTCATTTTATGTGGTTTTGATCAGGATAAAAATATCCCTAAGTTTATTAGTGGATGCTTTATATGAACTAAATCTCCTCCTGGTCCCCATCACTCTACTTTCCATGTATGTCATTTGGCATTATTTGTGTACTTATGTGTAAATATGCATACACACGTGAGAACATGCATTCACATACACTCATATAAATACAAATATATGCAAATATCATGTAAGTCCTTATACTTTTTGCCTACATGTTCTTCATCTAAAGTTTCACTATTTGCTTTCTTCTAACTGTATACTTTCCTAATGTAATAGGTGTAACTTGGCAACATAGCTAAAGTAGACTTTCTAATCCAGCCATGCATAGTTTTAAAAATGTAAATGACATTTTCCAAGTAGAAGTACTCAAATTATATTTTATTTTATGCTTTGTGAAATACTGTCACTGATGTCCTTAGACACAATTTTTATGTATGAAGTAATAGATGATAACATGTTAATAGTTTCAGTTACATGGTTACTATACCTCTACTGAATGTTTCCTTATGGTCTACATCTATTCTCACCACTATGACCTCTCAGATTCTCATATTTTATGTTAAAACAATGCAACAAATATTTATTGAGTAGTCTACTATGACAAAAGTAGTATCTAGTATTCTCGATGTTAGCATAAGTATATGTTGCAGACTCATATATATTGCATATGCAGGCAGAAGATATCAAGGGAGATTCAGAAGGTGGCTTCTGTTATGAGGTGGCCTTTGATAAAGTAAATTATTAACAACGACTCAAAATAAGGGCTACTAGTAGTGTTTTTCATTTATAAATTTGATAATGTTATCTACATTAATTCCTCAAACCTTTCACATTAATCTCAAATTATTTTGAGTGACAAAATATCATTTGACAGGGATTATACATAGCATATGCTTTCGCCATTTTCTATATACACTGTTATTGAATGCTACTTTTATACTAAATGCTATTACAAACTTTTGTACTGGGTAGATGTTTTCTCATTTATCTTCTAGAACATTCTCCATTCTCATGAAGTGTATGATGGGAAACCCCTGTATATCTCCGAATGTTATTAGATCTTTATAAAGACTTTCTACATCCCAAAATATAACTTTTCTTCTTTACACTTAGACAATTCTGTCAAAGTTTACACCTTGGAGTATTGTTATGACATTGTAATTAGGAAGTATGTTATAATTCCTCTGCTCCAATGAGCTGTGACTTCCTGAGGGCAAAGAATGTTTTTTTCATTTTAATAGCTACAGTATTTGTTCATACCCTTCTCATTTATGCCTAATGACATACTTTTGTATGCTCTTTAAATCAAATATTTTCAATATTCTCATCATCAATTTTTTGTTTGCTTTATAACATGGTTTGATTGTCATTTTTTAATTAATTTTTTATTGTAATAATTCGTGCTTTGTATGTATACATCTTTGTTAGGTACAAATTGATAGTGACATATGTGCACACATTTCTCATCTGACCCTTTCCCCAATTCCCACCCCGCTCTCTTGCCCTCCCTCCCTCTCAAGTTCAGTTCAGTGAGTGACCTTGATATAATTGTGTAAGTACATCATGTGCCTTAGGATGTCCTCCCACCACCCCCTGTCCGTCCCCTTCAGTTAAATCAACTTCTTTGCTTATCAAGGGTCTCTACTTTTTCATCTGGGGACCCTCTTATGCCCCATCTTCTCCCTAACATCCACATAGTAGGGAGAACATATGCTTCTTTACTCTTTGTGACTGGCTAATCTCACTTAACATAATGTTTTCCAGTTGCAACCATTTCCTTGCAAAGAACATGATTTTGTTCTTCTTTATGGTTGAGTAAAATTCCATTGTGTACATATTCCATAGTTTTGTAATCCATTCATCTATCGATGGACATCTTGGCTGCTTCCATAGTTTGGCTATTGTGAATTGTGCAGCTATAAACATAGATACAAATGTGTTGGTCTGATAGTTTGGTTTCCATTCTTTTGGGTAGATACCCAGAAGTGGTATTGCTTGGTCATAAGGTAGGTTCATTCCCATTAGTCTGAGGATCCTCCATACTGTTTTCCAAAGTGGATGCACTAATTTGTAATCCCACCAACAATGTATTAGGGTTCCCACTTCTCCACACCCTCGCCAGCAGTTGTTATTGTTTGTGTTTTTTTATGATTGCCATTCTGATTGGAGTTAGGTGAAATCTCAAGGTAGTTTTGATTTGCATCTCTCTGATTGCCAATGATGTGGAACATTTCCTCAGACATTTATTGGCCATTTGTATTTGTTCTTTTGTGAAGTGTCTAGTTAGATCCTTTGCCCATTTTTTGGTTGGGTTATTTGCTTTCTTGGCTGTGATTTTCTTGAGTTCTTTGTATATCCTAGATATTAGACCTCTATCTGAAGAGTAACTGGCAAAAATCTTCTCCAACTCTGTAGGCCACCTCTGTTGAGGTTCTTGATAGTTTCCTTTGCTGCACAGAAGCTCTTCAGTTTAATGCAATCCCATGTCATTTTTTACATCAAAGGTGACACTTCCAATAGTCACTTTAGTCCCCGACTATATTTCCAATAGCCATTTCAACCCCCCAAGTTTTGTTTTATTTTCATTCATAAGTTAGCATTTTATTAAGTATTATAAATTGATTATTATAATAATGACATCGTTCATTCTAGTATTTAGAAACATGCCCTTAAGCTAGTTAGATTATCAATGTTATTTTTGTTTTATTACAGAAAATAGAAAACATTTAACTCAAATTTTATTAAATTAATACACAAGTCAATCAATTGGTACTTTGCATTTGAGATGATCACAGTTGAATTTTTATATATCATATTTCTCCATTCACCTTTCCTTAAATGTTTCCCTTTGAATCATTTCCATTACATGACAAATATATTATTATACTGTTTCCTGAACATTTTTTCCCATGCCTTCCTGGGAGGATTTTATTCTTCATAAAAGTTGCTGAGAAGTAAGCAATTTATACATTAAAGAAAACTAGAGCTGGACGTGGTGGCACACGCTTGTACTCCCATCATTCGGGAGGCTGACCCCGGAGGATCTGGGTTCATGGCCAGCCTCAGCTACCTAGTGAGGCCCTCTGCAACTTAGTGAGACTCAGTTTCAAAATAAAGAATAAAAAATAGGGCTGGGGGTATAGCTCGGAGGTAGAATGCTCCTGGGTTCAATCCCCAGTACCGAAAAAAAAAAAAAAAAAAAAAAGAAAACTAATATTCTCCTTTTGTAGAGATTTTAAGCAACATTTCAACAAAACACAAAAGAAAACAATGTACATATGCCACTGAAGAGGTCATTCATTGTGTGAACTTCCATCTCACTTTTACTAACATTCTGTGAGGTTCTCTATGATACCATTTATAAACTCACTTTCATGACTTTATTTGGAATGCCTCTAGAAATTAAAACTAGAGTAAGTATTTAAATTGAGTTTGCTATCATGTTATCATTTCATCTTACCTGGGAATTTAATATAGGCACATGTGTGCACGTGCACATACACAGTATTTAGAAGAATCAATTTCCATTAGCATCCAAAATATTTCTGAAAACTAATATTTCAATAATGTTCCTACTCTCCTGCCAAAATTTCAGTTTCTATTGTGGTTATATCTGTGGTCAAACTACATATGGACCATTCCAAGGTATCACTTTATCATTATGAAATTGGACCGATCCATAACTAATATAGAAATGTGATGCAGAACTGCTCTTATATTCTGTTTCTAAAAGCCCATTTTGAAAAGATTTATAGTTTTGTACTGGAAATGAATTTATTTCCACAGATGCAAGAGTTCTGCTGCTGCTTTTGACAGTAAATATAGATGACTCTCATCCAACTTACTAACCGAATGCAGGCTTGCTTATATGTCATGAATGACATTACTGTTCAAAGATGAAAGCAAAATTGATGGGTGGTACTAAGTGATGAGGTACATAATCCACTTACCAAGAAAGATATTTAAATTTGAAACACATTAAATGGATTTTACTTCAAAGCCATCAATTGAGTATATATTAATTCAATTTTTGGAGCATTACTTCTGAAACGAGCAGTTATTTTTTCAAAACAATAAGCTTTAACACTATGTCATTATATAAACAACTGAAAATGGGTTATTGAAGTTTTATGAAAAGTTCTTGAAACTTAGAAAAAATAGGTTCTAATTATATCCCACATCACATTTTGTAAACAAACTCAGTTTTGAAATATCTAAAATGGATTCTAACATAATGTTAAATATAAAGTATAAACATGGGAACATGGGACTGAGATGTTCTTACCACTATTTTTTTTTTTTTTTGGTAATTTGATGGAAGGATGATGGACTTGAAGAGGAAATTCTCTTTCATAATTAGCATTTCTTTTTGTTTTTCAAAAAGATATATTACTCCACTTTCTGCTTTGAATCTGATACATTGTGATATAAATTGTCTACAAGTTAATATAGTAGATGCTCAAATAAAGAATAGAATCATGATAGATAAAATACTGATCAACCTTTGTTAATGTTACAGGAAGATTTTAAAATTAGTAATTTAATTTTAAAATGATACCTTTAAAAATCCTAGATTATCTGATTAGCAAAACAGAGCAAGGAAAAATAAATGAGCTTATAAATGCTGGTGGAAGAAAATCTCCCAAATCACAGCCAAAATAATTTGCAACATAAATATAATTATAGGGAATAAAATGAAAAGGCATACAATTTGTATAAAGTAATTTCCAGAAATAAAAAGGAGACAAGTGGGGTGGGCAATCAATTAAAAAAAAAAAAAAACTGGTACCATTTAAATGTGATTTCTCAATATTAAAGCACATTGACTTCCTTTCTTTTCTTTTTCTTTTTCTAAGTTGTACTGAGAATAGAATAGTGACATTCTACCACTGAGCTACATACCCAACCCTTTCATTTGTTTATTTTTTAATTTTGAAATAGATTTTCACTAAGTTACCATGTGCTAGTCTTGCACCCCCAATCCTGTCTCAGCCTCCCAAATACTGGGATAACAGGACTGTGACACTGCACCTAGCTAGATTGCACTGATTTTTGAATAAGAAACTTTGTGTGTATACCTAGTATTATAGTTTCTATACATCAAGAGGAAAGGGAAAACTCTAAAAGATGGTACAGAGAATGTAAGAAATGAGAAAATGGATTAAGAAAAATGTTAACACAGTAATTATGTAGACATAATATTTCATATTATCAAAACTGTATATAAAAGAATTTCAGAGAAAGAACTACAAAATACATGAAAAAATCCTTTTACTGAGAATACTAAATAATATATTTAGCCAGAGCCTAATTTTCCTATGGAAATGATGAAGATATTTCTGCCATAGAATATTCAAAATATTCACTTTACTAAAAATAAAGTATTTTTAAAAAGCATTAGAATATGAGTCAATGGAAAACAGTTATGAGAATAGCCTTGGTCAATAAGAATCAAATACAATAGAATTTATCATAATTACCTAATTTAATTTTCAGGTGCAGAATTTTGGTACTTGTTGAATGAAGATGGAAGCAAAACAGACTAAAATGCTTATTCTATTTGTGGGGTGAGGTATGTGTAGTTAAAACTAAGATATGAATATGTAGTTTGTATTAAATTTATTTTAGCTGTCATAGAAAAGTAGTACCCACTTATGTGTTACCATGCATACTTTCAATATAGGCATACTTTCATTAAATCAGGTTAAAAATATGTCTTCTCAAATGGTTTATCATTTTCATAGTGAAAATACTCAAAATCTTTTCCTCTAGTTTTTTTGAAATATATAGTGCATTATTATTATCTATACTAACCCTATAATGCAGTAGCACACAAGAATTGCTCATTCTATGAAACTGTAACTTAGAACCTATTGATCAACCTCTGATTTTCTTCAGTCATCCCAAATCATCTGGTACCCATCATTCTATAAGATGAACTCTTTTTTAACACAAATGTAAGATCATGTGGTACTTGACTTTGTGAGCCAAATTATTCCAAGTAGCATAACGATTTCTATCTACAAACATGTTTCAAAGGACAAGATTTTAAGCCTGAATAGTACTCCTTTGTGTACATGTGTCATATTTTTATCCATTCATGATTAATTACTTAGGTTATATTTAATCCCTTGATTGTTGTGATGAGTGCTGCAATAAAAATGAGAATATACAAATCTCTTCAAAGTATCTATTTTATTCCCATTGGCTATACCCAACAGGGGATTTCTGGATCATTTGGTAGTTCTACTATTAAATTGTGAAGAGCTTCCTTATTAATTTTCCAAAAGAGCTGTAATGACTTTTTGAAATGACTTTTGTAATGAGTGAGATACATGAGTCCACATTAGATATCCAGTTTTCTCAGAAATATATATATATATATATATATATATATATATATATTTTTTTTTTTTTTTTTTTTTTTTTTTTTTTTTTTTTTTT
>PVLC010036963.1:0-15500 GCA_004027655.1 Graphiurus murinus | reverse complement strand
CGTCTCATAATTTCCATGTCACTGAAGTTCAACATGACGGAAGTACCACAGTCTACGCAGATGATACGCACGCTCTATCAGGATGGTGTTTCTGTCCATCAAAACCCCAGCAGGAAACAGGATTCACTGCAGATGGTTCAAATGAAGAGAAATACAGAGGAGGAGCCCTACTGAGGGGTAGATTGGGCTCAGGGAACAAATAAGGGGTGAGGAGTCACCCAGAAGCCGGCAGTGGGGGGAAGCTACTACCCACTCTAGAGCCAAAGCAACAGAGAGGGAAAAAACGTTCGTGGAGACCCATGGGCAACGGAGTAGGCGGCAGGGGGTAGGAACCATTAGAGGTGGGTCAGGAGCACAGTCATTGAGGGAGGCTGAAGATGAAATGCCAAAGCTGAGAGGCAGAGAGGAAGGCACAGCCTGCCTGTTCTCTACTTCACAACCTCCTGCTAATCTCGTTGGCTGAACCCAACCAGGAGCCATCTGGAAAACAAACCTGGGCTGACGGGGGCACAGGGCAGAGAGGAGAAGGGCAGAGTGAATATGCCGGAGGTTCGTGGGGAGGAATCGGCAGATGGAGAGTTGGCACATGGGGCTGCTGTGTGGAGGAAGCTCTGCTTTTAAAAGGAAAAAACTCAGCAGTCTCCAATGTGTGGGTTTGGGACAAAGTATTCCAGCAGGCATATGGCAGGAAAGATGGGACCGCAGGAAACTGTAGCTCAGGGGAGGTCTCAGCCAGGTCCTTGGTCTGACCCAGGAGACAAATGGGCCAGCATGGACTGCGGGGCCTGTGCAGTGGGTTTCTGGCCAGGCTTCTGATGTCTCCTGGGCCCTGTCTGTGGCTAGCACTTCATTATTTCCAAGTTGATCTACTGCCCTGTTGGCAGAGTTGGAAAAACCTCTGTCCCTCCCCCCCCCCACCTCTAGTACTAGGGATTGAACCCAGGGGCATTCTACCTTCACAGTACACCTCATTCCTTTTTATTTTGAAACAGGATCTTACTAACTTGCTGAGTCTGGCCTCAAACCTGCAATCCTCCTGTCTAAGCTTCCCAAGTACTGAGATTACAGAAGTGTGCCACCATGCCTGGCTAGAAAGGATTCTCTGGGCACCCATCCGTCCCGTCCCTGGCTCCCTGCCCTTCTCACTCTGGCTGAGGAAAACCGAGAATAGTAGCTACTTGTCATAGGTTTGTAAGACTGGACTTGCCTTCTCAGGCTGGAAATCTCTCTTACTAGGTCCTGCTCCTCCCTGGGGCCACACTCACACCTCCATGCTGTCAGAACCCAAGAAGGCCAGTATGGTTGTTTTGTTGTTACTTGCAGACATTGGGCCTTGATCTCCCTGGGACAGTTCTCTGGGTTTGTGGAGGTTCCTATGGCTGTGATTCCTATCTTTTGTCCGTATCTATAGGACAATGTGCTACTGTCTTTCTGTCCACATCACCACCGTTACATCTCCCCACCTCTCCTGAATCAGTCCTGCAGCATTGTCCCTGGTCATGGTATCTCGGGCGTTCCCCTAAACCCTGCTGCACAACCCAACTAAAAAGATCCTTCTCAAATGCAAGCCTCAAAAAATCACATGCTCACTCTTTAGGGTGTCCACTGCCCTCTGGGAATGTCTGAAATTCTTCTAGATTCTTCCCCATCTGACCACCACCTCCCCTTCTAGTCACTGTTCTACACAGCAGCAGCTCTCCCCCAACACACATACACACACATACATACACACTCATACACACACATTCATACACACATACACACACTCATACACACATACACATACACACACTCACACACATACACACTCATACACACATACACACATACACACACACTCATACACACACATACACACTCATACACACATTCTCACAATGCAAACACACACTCATATACTCACACAAAACACACACACACTCATACTCCACATGCTTATATACTCTTACACAAAAAACAATTCTCTTACATACAAACTTACACTCATACTCCACACACTTACATGCACACACAAAAACACACATTTCCTTTCACACACACTCACACATACTCTCACATACTCACACTAAGCACACTCATTCACAAAACGCATCCTCATATACACACACACTGAAGCACATATTCACACAAACATTCACATACAAAAACATTCTGATACACAAATACATGCTCACACACTCACACTCACACTCACACACAGACACACTCCCGCACTCTATTAAACACCACACACGGTCTATCTCTAGGTTTCAGCTCTACTGGGCACCCACACTCTTCTTGGAGATACATGGCCTCTTCTATTTTCTGACTTGGGATACCATGATGTAGAGACCCATTTAGTCTCTCCTGGGGTTTCCTTTAAAACATCTTAGATGAAAACTGCCTGAAATGCTTGCTAAAAATGAGGTGTGTGAGCTTCTCATTAGTTTCTTTCTTTTAATCATCCTAAAAGAAGCCTCATAAGTCATGCCTAGGATTTACCAGGGATGCATGATAATGAAGCCAGTCTCCTGATTTAGCAAGCCTCCTGGGAGCTCTCCATCTCCCATTGCGGAACATGGATGCTATGTCTGAGCTCAGACACCAAGGGGGAGGCCTTGGAACCAGGGCTGACCTACGGATGGCTTCACTTGTGATAGGGAGGCTCAAGGGACGAGTTGAGGGAGACTTCCTAGGTATCGACAGAAAAAGGAGGCCAGAATGTCAAGACACAGGATTTATACTGATATTTTAAGTGCTATTAGATATATAATCAAAAAGTAAGGTTCTCCATTACATAAAGAGGAGGACATCTTTTTAAATATGTAACAAGAGCCACTAGTTCATAGAAGACATTATTTGAGAACCTCAATATACTTCTTAATTTTCTTTAAAAAAAAAGATATAGAACTTTCTGGATCCACACACTATTTTAAGTGCTGAGGATGAAGAATGAAACATAAAGAGACCATGTCTGTGTCTTCATGAATAAAAAAAACAGAATTGTCGTGTTCAGTCAGGTCAATTAATGACAGGAACTGGAATAGAAAGTACATCAGAAGTAAAATGATAGTGTTTGATGCAGTAGGGGCCCATCTAGAAGGAATGATGAGAAAAAGCCTCTTTGAAAAATGAAGTTAATGCAGAGAACCCATTGAAGTGAGGGAGGGCCCAAGCAATAGTTAGGGAAAGAGCATGCCAGGAAGAGGGTCAGCGAGTGCCAAGACCCTGACACGTTCAAGGAACAAAGAGACCAGTGTGGTCATGGAGCCATTAGTAGGACTCATAGTAAACAGGGCCAGAGATGTAGCCAGACCTGCAATTCCACAGGCCTCGAGGACCACGGTAAGGACTTGGATGCTGCTGGGCTGACTGAACCAGTGGAGGACTTAGAGCAGGGGCAAGGATACTTTCAAAGGATTGTTTTGGTGTCTGTGTGTGGAGAATTGAATAGTGGGAGAAGAGAGGAGAAAAGCCATGGCAACCGTCCATGCGAGCTATTAATATATTAGACTAGGAAATCAATGTCATAGAATTTGAGAAGTGGTTAGATTCAAAATGCATTCTGAAAACAGGTTGGTAGGACTTTCTGTTGAATTAGATGAGGGTGCGAGAGAAAATGATGACTAGAAGATAATCCAAGATAAGTGCCCAGAGAAAATGAGAAACAGGAGAAAATATTTGCAAATTCATATCTGAAAAAGGATTTATATAAAGAGCTGCTATATTTCAATGTTAAGGCAAAATTACATTTTAAAAGAGAGAATTAAATAGATATTGCATCAAAGAAGACATATGAAGAGTTGGCAAACCCATGAAAAGATGTTCAACACAAGTAGTAGTTAAGGTGATACACTTGAAACTACAATGAGATTCAAATATACACCTACTAGAATAACCTAAATCCAAAAGAATGATCATGCCAAGTTTTGGGGAGGCTGTGGAGAAATTGAAACCCTCATGCAACTGCTTGTGGGACTATAGAATGCTACATTATTTGGAAAACAGTTTAGTAGTTTCTTTAAAGTCAAATACAGAGTAAACAGAAGACCCACCAGTTATACTCCTAGCCATCCACCTAAGAGAAAGGTGGCTCTTGCATGAAATCCCACCATGTAATGCCATCTGCCATATTGTGACACAGCCAGGGTGCCCTCACCACACACCAGTGCCATGCTGTTTGGAGTTTATAACCATGAGAATCATAAGCCAAATTAAGCCTCTTTTCTTTTTACATCACCTAATGCCCGGTATTTTGTTATAGCAACGCAAAATGGAGTAAGATAGTGTTATAGCCCGTTGCACTTTGTACATAGTCATCTCCTTAGAGACAGATGATCTTCGATTAAGAAACTCAGACATAGGCGAGAAGAGGGCTGATGGCCACTCTGTCTTCACTAAGAATATACCAACTTATATAGGCAAGTAGAACAAAGAGGTCTTAATGTGTGAATATAAAAGTAACTTCATGGGGATAACTTGGAGGAAGAGAAACAAGATAAACTCCACACAGTAATCTACAAGGACGTTAGACCTGCAGCCGTCTACCAGGCAGGACTCCAAGTCACCTGGGCAGGGCTCCAGGTTATGCTAAGTCCTGTCTTCAGGATTTCTTAGCTACACTCAGGGCCATCCCTCTGTTTCTAGAATTTGGCAACTAGCCTATCAGAAAACACATTATGGATCCAGGTCCCTACAGATAGTAAGTGAAGGAAGTCAGATTCGAAAAGCCACATATTGTATGACTCCAGTTATATGAAATATTCAGAAAAGGCAAACCTATATAGACCGAAAATCAGTGGTTATCTGGACCAAAGTGGGCGTGGGAATTAAATCTAGATGGTCATGGGGGAACTTCTTCAAGTGATGGAGATTTTCTACATCTGCATTATGGTGATGGTGGCAGAACTTCATGAATTCACTAAAATTTATTGATTTGTGTGCTTAAAATGGGTATAGTTTATAGCATGTAAGTTATACTTTAATAATAATAATGCTGTTAAATGCTTTTTACAAGAGTTGCTTTTTTAAAGAAAAGAATAGTATATATTAAATGCTACCAAGAGACAGAATAGAAAGGCACAGAGAAGAGAAAATGAAGATCATTAGTGTTTATTTTAAATTTAATAAATTAGCTTTTCTTCCTAATTAACATGTTTATATCACACAACTTAAAAAGTATAGCTAATTAAAAAAGAAATAAATAAAAATAAGATCACACACAATCCAAAGACCAATATTATTAATACTTTTACCAACATATTTTCAAACTTTTTCTGTTTTGGCAGACACATTTCCAAACTTTTTTTTTTTTTTTTGGTACTGGGGATTGAACCCAGGGGCATTCTACCTTCAAGCTATACCATCAGACCTATTTTTTATTTTTATTTTGAAACAGGGTCTCCCTAGGTTGATGAGAGTCTCACTACTTTCTGAAGCTGTCCTCACTACCTGCAGTCCTCCTGCCTCAGCCTCCCAAGTACTGGGATTACAGGCAAGCATCACCACATCCAATTTCCAAACTTTTATTATAAAAGGGGAAGGCTAATGTTATACACACACACACACACTTATGTGTATATACACATACACACACAAACACACATATATTTTAGCCTCCCTTGATTTTTATCTACATATTATAAGTATCACTCACTATTGACAAATATATTTCTATAACATTGTTCTTAATGATTTGCTGTTATCAATTGTATTGATGATCAATATGTCATTGATAAGTGCTATTTGTGATAATTTACTTTAAAATCCTTCAATTATATATATGAGTACAGACTCACAATTTGGCCTTCATCGATGAGCATATGAAATGCCTCGATTTGAAATAATACTCTCAGGTTGGCTAATCAGAGTAAGAAATATTAGAATAAGTTTTGACTAACAGAGTTGATCAGTAGTGTTAAAAGATGTGGTTAGAAATGCCTAACTAGACCCATTGCTCGGTACACATATGATATAAAACAGTCAAACCAGTAGTCTATGCTTCCATTGTGGAGGACCCTATTGCCTTGAATCCTACTCCACAGACAGCCTTAGGAATATAGCTGCATTGTCCACCTTCAGGCAGAGCGCTAGGAGGAGTACTTAAGGGTGTGGGAAAAGAAAACAACCACAGCAAGCCTGCAACTACTGGCATCTTCTTAGTAACAATCTCTGAACATTTGGTAGAATTTGCTCTGAAGCTTTACTACTATGTCACCAATGAGTAAGGCTGCAAGAACAAGATCAGAGAGCACAATTTCCTTCTTCCTTTCACAACTAGAGACAACCAAATTCACACACACACACACACACGCACACACACACACACACTCAGCAGCCAATAAGTCTTGAGTTGGTTTACTATAGTTCACATACACAATCATGCTTCGCCAGGGTGGAGATAACATCATTCTACTTCAGTGTCCGAAAATAAGAGTCAATAAAACTGGCCCAAATAATGAGAAAGTCCAGTCTTGTCTTTCCTCATCCATTTGACCAATGTTTCATCAGTGGTCCCGTCTGTCCCTGGGATGAAGAATCTGCAAGATGTGTGAACTCATATCTAAAAAACTAGTCTTGATCATTCTGGCATCTTTGCTAGAGAAGAACATTAGATGTTGCCTTCTTGATCTTGGGTCACTCCATAAACTATGACCTGGGTACCATTTGAATCAAAGTCTTGTTGCAGCCAGAGCTGGTGCCTCTAATACCAGAATTTGTGTTAATACAAGAACATGGCATTGCTCCCTTACTCCCTGTCAAAACTGCAGATGATTGCCTCTCTCTCTCTTCCCTCCCCCCTTACACACACACACACACACACACACACACACACACACACACACACACACACTTTCAGTTGTCTTCAAAGGCCCTACTCATGCTGCTGTCATGGACCAACCTGGAGTTCACTCTTTCTGTCCACTAATCTCAGAAGACTAAACAAATGGGCACTGGCAGAGCCTGCTGCTACAGCTGCCACTCCTGCTAAATAGGATCTTTCCCCACGTGGAGTTATTCTAAGTAAATCTTGGTGGCCTCCAAGAATCGGAGGTATATTCTACAACTTTGTCCACCAGAGTTTAAGGAAAGAAAGTCTCCAACCCAAATATCTGATGTTTATTAAATGAAAATGTGCATTAATAGGAAAGCACAAAGCCAGTTTATTGTAACCTCCCTGTCAGGTGAGCTCAATGAAATCCTGTTTTCCGGCAACTTTGCATAGGAGGCTCACTCGTGGTAGATACAACAATTAAGAAACAGAATTCAGTTAATCCACAGTTGGCATCAGGCCATGAGGTTCCTCCAAAATTACAACTATTCACAGGCCATTTCACATGTATGCATCCAAAGAGCAAAAATCAAAGTGCTTGCTAAATGTTTATACTGTGCCATTTATGTAAACTTGGGAAGGCTTTCTAAAATATTTTAGCCAACTCACATATCTTGAATACCATTATTTCATCAAAGAAAATCCATTCCTAGCATTTGTGATGCTAATTATATTGGCCAAAGATATTGATCAAAGTTAAAGATAACTGAAACCCTTTTACTAGCCCTTTCAGGAAGGTGGGATTTCTAATTAGGAGGGCAGTTTGCCACACCTAGAGTGCAAAGTCAGTGTGTGTGTGGGGATTGAACCCCGGGGTGTTCTACCTTTGAGCTAAATCTTCAGACCTTTTTATTTTTTATTTTGAAACAGGGTCTCACTAGATTGCTGAGAGCCTCACTAATTTGCCAAGGCTGGTCTTGAACCTGCAATCCTTCTGTCTCAGCTTCCCAAGTACTGGGATTATAGGCATGCACCACCATACCTGACTGCAAACTCTTGATTAGTAATTGAGCATCAGGAAGCACACAGATAACTAACACTATCTATGTCAAAGGACACTACTTTATGAATCTAAGATGAAAAAGTTTTAAGATGTACTATTATTTTATGAATCTTTGGGGGCCGGGGGGAAGGGGACATTGCCAAATAAAATTTCATGTGTTAAAATGTGAAACAAAACTGTGTGTTTTAGAACGGAAGATGTATTTAAAACTTATTATAAACATCATCACAGTGAGCTACAGTGGTCTCCATGTTGGGTGTTGGGCTATACCCAGGTGTGTGTGTGTGTGTGTGTGTGTGTGTGTTTTACTGGGGATTGAACCCAGGGACATTCTACCTACAAGTTACACCCCAGCCCAATTTTATTTTTTTATTTTGAAACAGGATATCACTAAATTGCCCAGGCTGGTCTCAAATGTGCGATCCTCCTACCTCAGCCTCCCAAGTACTGGGGTTAGAGGCATATACTGTCACACTTGGCACAGACACATGTTTATATTGCTTCCCTCAAGGGAGAAGACAAAGGGCTTTCCCTCATTTGATTTCTAATTCTTCAAGAAAAATCCAGCCTCCTCTTCCTACTTTTCCCATCTGTATAGAAATTTCTCTGTGAAGGGCTCAATTTCATCTGGCTTGCTTTAATAACTTTGAACTTCTAGAGTAGTATTTCTCAACATGTGAGTCAATGAATCTCCTATGTCAGAATCAATTTGGTTGTTTGTTAAAAATTGAGCTGCTCTGACTGTACTTGGACCAACTGAATCAAAATTCCTGGAGTTGGTACAAGGAGTTTGTATTGTAATAAGACCCTCTAGGTATTTTCAATGCACGCACCAAGGCTTAAGAACAACAATTCTAAGAGAAAAACATGGCAACTCTGATGAAAATGCCCTTTTACCTATAAAAAGAAATCGCAGAGACTGGTTGCCAATTGAGAACATGTACTGTTAGCCTGTTGGGCAGGGATGATAAAGTGAGACAGAGACTGGTCAGATGCACACAAACTGATTTCTTCCTTCTGAGAACAAGCTGAATTTCATTTCCAAAAATTCCATTTCCAATGAGTTCTGGCCAGTGAAACGTGGGTCAACATTCTTACCACTGTAACCCAAAATACCCAACCACCACACACGTTAGAGGAAGGAAGATTGATTTGCTCAGATTTCTGGAGATTTCAGGGGTTCAGTCCACGTCAGACTGGGCTGCATTGGTGTAGCTCATGGCATGGTGGTGGGAGGCAGAAAGAGGGAGGGGGCGTGGAGAGAGAGAGAAAGAAGGCACGCATTCAAGGGCTCTGCTCTCACGTCAGAGGCTGGAAGTGAGATAGAAAGAGAGTTACACAGTCCCCAAGACCAACCTCCAGGGACCCCCTCCTCCAGCCACACCCACCTGGTGACTGCCCAGGAAACCCATTATGATGCATCTGTCCACTGATGAGATTATAACCCTTAAGACTTAATCATCTCAGCTCTGAATGTCAGTACATGAGTCCTCAGGGGACATTCTACACCTAAACCACAGAGCCTCGGAGTCACCTCTGGGATCCTACACACTTTTACCCTCTGTGCTCTTTAGCCCTCAGAACACAGAAGATCTAGCAGCTTCTTGTATTGTGGAAGAGAAGGCCCAACGGAGAGAGGATTTTGAAGAGCTGAGAAGAGGGAAAGGCCTCCTGACCAAGAGCTCTACCATATGAAAGTGGAAGGGATGACACTCTAAAAATGGATGAGCCACTGGGGCATGCTCAGTGTCTCAGACCATCTGGGCTGCTGTAGAAAATTACCCTGGACTTCTTTTAAAACAGTGTAAATGTCCTGTGCATAGTTCTGAAGGCTGGGAAGCACAAGACCAAGGCAGCACTGGGTTCTCTGTCTGGTGGGGCCCTGTTCTCATCCATGGTAACTTCTATGTGTCTTCATAGGGTAGAAGAGACAAACAAACTCCCTCAAGCCTCTTTTACAAGGGCACTAATCCCATTTACAAGAGCTATATCCTCATGACCAAGTTACCTACCAAGGGTCACATCACTTAGTGAGATGAAATCTAATTCCCATTGCATTGGGAATTACATTTCAACAAGTGAATTTTGGAGGGACAGGGACCTTCAGACCATAGCACTTAGCCATGCCACTGTCGAGGCTGCCAAAAGCTGCATCTGTACCCACTTATGCCATGCTTAGGAAATGCAGTTGCTCCAGGGACTTTTATGGTAAATTAAGCTGGGAAATTATTTCTCAGGCAGGCAGCATGCCTGAGAAAAGAAGGAAAACAGTCTTTGTGTTCTCGGAAAAACTGATGGTGGTCTTTGGAAACCTCACACACTTTGGACAAAGAACTCAAGGCTGTCCTAAAAAACTAAGAGATAGAGGAGCCAAAAATTAAGAGGAAATCAAACACCTCAAGCAACATGAAGCTTTTACAAGAGAGTCTCATGAGATTTGCAGGGGGATTATCTTTTTTTTTTTTTTTTTTTTTTTTTTTGCAGTACTGGGGATTGAACTCAGGGACATTCTACCTCCGAGTTACACCCCCAGCCCTATTTTTTATTCTTTATTTTGAAACCGAGTCTCACTAAGTTGCGAAGTGCCTCCCTAGGTAGCTGAGGCTGGCCTCGAACCCGGATCCTCCAGTCTCAGCCTCCCGAATGCTGGGATTACAAGCATGCGTCACCACGCCTGGCGGGGGATTATCTTTACTAGTGGCAGGACTGAGGTTCACCTGCAAGGCACAGGGTTGCACTAGTTAATTTTACCTCATTTCTGGACCTACTGTTGCTGCTTCCTTCTGTTGGGCTGGTGCTGATGGCACAATGGTGCAACAGTTAAATATTTTGAACGTCTCCACAGGATGGGAGGACAGAGTCTGCAGAAAGAATTCAGAATACCTGGAAAGTCTTTGCATAGCCAAGAATATTCAGAGCCAGTGAAAAAAGCTGGAGGAGGAGCCCCAGGAGAAGGCTCAGACAGCATGAGAGGGCTTTATGAAGGCCTGGCTATAGACAGCCACCTTGCTTGACAGTGGTTTCCTGACCTTTTCAGCCCACAAATTCATCTCCTCTCCTCCTCTAAAGTGAAAGAATTTCATAAACAGTTTCATGCTACCAAAACGCATGAAGGACGATAACCTAGGAAGGTTGAAGCACACATACATCTTGACTTGCAAAAGAGTGCAGTTTGAAATGACGGAAGGAAGCCAAATGGCTTCATGATGACTGTGACTTGGAATTCCTAGAAAGTTGCCTCCCGTAGCATATCAAGGGCCTGGGAACAGGGAACTTTTGGGAAAAGCCCCAGTAATCAAACTGTCTGCCAAGAATTGGCAGCAAGAGGTAGAAAAAGTAAAAGAGGGAAATCATTAGCTGCTTTCTCTTTATTTCCAGATCCTTCTCCAGTTTCCTCAACACTTTTTTGAATCATCTACCTTTTACCTACTGATTTGAAATGCCAACTTTGTTGAGACACACATCGTCCTATGTTCTTGGATTTATTACTGGGCTGCTTTGTACTTTGTTCCCTTTTATTCTCTGTGAAGTACAGAGTCTGAAACATATTTTTTAAATCAACCTAATTAATTACACTATTCAGATCTTCAACCTCCCCTTTTTGCCTATTCATCTGTCAAAGACTTAAAGAGGTATAATAGGTTTCCCACGACCACTCTAATTCTGTCAATTTCTCCATGAATATCAAATATTTTTGCTTTTCTATGTTTTGATGCAACATTATTCTCCAGATAAAAGTCTCTGTCAGTTAATATTTGCAGTGAATTGTAACTTTTATCAAAACAAAACGAGGCTTCTTGTTTTAAAAGTCAAAGAGAAAGGGCGTTTTAGTTCCTGTCTCTTCTCTAAATCATTTTTCCCCCCAAACAACAGAGAAAGTGAAACTTAAATTTCATCTTTGATGTAATCAAAAGATCTCTGCAGCACCAGATGATAGTCAGTGGAAGGTGAATAGAGAGTTGTTAAGTGACAGTCATGGGAGAAAGGTCAAACTAATTTACAGTAGGGAAAAAATGAGAAAACAAAAACAACAAAAAAATGAACAAACATACAAGAATCCCTTGTGCCCAGTTGAGCTAAGGAAAGCTTTAAAAATTGGAGCCAGAACCTACCAAAGTTATAAATAAGGCAGAACTGATAACCGGGGGGTCATTTCAAGGTCTATGCAAGAAGCAGCCAGATCCAATGCCCTCTGCCCAAGTGACCACTATCCTAGATAGCCAGACAATACTGCCAACAGAAAACAAGAGGCAAGTACTTCAAAACATTGAACCAGAGAGCCTTTAAACTGACATTAAGCATTGAATAGGACCAGGGCGAGAGCGAGAGGATGGAAAGCAGAGGATTTAGGTTAAGGTCTGCATTTTGAAGGGTGAGAACATCTCCTGCCCATTTCAGAATTCTAGGTACTAGGCTGGAGAAAGCAAACTCTTCATACATGCCCAAAGAAAATGCCACATACACTGACATTTGGACTCCTAAGGGAAAGGCTAGCTTGCTATATGCCTGCCATACAATGAAGTCCACTGATTCTATCTATGTAGCTTTCAGTAATTTTATCTTAGTGCTTCAGTCTTAAAAATGGAGGGAATTATAGGAGCTAAGAGTCACTGCCACAGTCCTAAAGAAAATTTCTGGTATGAAAGCAAACAAGATCAGCAAACATAAAAAAGTAGAACTGGGCCTGGTGACCCACGCATGTAATCCCACGCATGTATCACAGGTTCGAGGCCAGCCTCAGCAACTTGGTGAGATCCTGTTTCAAAAAAAAAAAATAAACACAGCTGGGGGTGTAGCTCGGAGGTAGAATGTGCCTAGATTTTTTAAATATATATAGGATATAGATATATATATGTTTTATATATATATATGTTTTATATATAGTGCAAGAGCTGAATAAACATAAAAATTGTAATTAATATACTCAGAAGTAATAAAAGATAGAGCATCTGGGAAGCACATGTAGGATGCTATTTACAAAAAGTGGAGAGTAATCAGAGACCAAGAAACAGCTTTCAGAAATTCAAATGTGATAAGTATAATTTAAGGTTCAATAATGAGTTTGGAAAACAAAGTATGAAAAATCTTAAATTACAAAATGATTTTTTAAAATGGATAAGAGAGAGGAATCCAACTCTTAATTTCATCCTAGTTTTAGAAAGAGCAAATTTTAAGGAAATATAGAAGACACATCAAAGGAATAATAAAAATTAACCTTCCCAGAACTGAATGATGAGAGGTTCCAGTTAAAAGCACTCAACCAATGCCCAGAACAATGTGTGATAAAATTCTCCTGTCCATACATGCAACAGCAAACATTCAGGTCATTACTTTAGAGGATCCTATAATAGTTAATTTTATGGATCGATTTGACTAGCCTAAGATATGTCCAGACAACTGGCAAAATATATTTCTGAGTGAATTTGTAACAGTATTTATGGAAGAGATCAGCATCATAGCATGGAAGGCCCCCAAAGGCCCATGTGCTAAAGGTTTGGTCACCACTTTGGCACTACTGAAAGGTAATGGAGTTTTTAAGAGGTGGAGCCAAGTGGGAGGTGTCAGGTCATTGGGACATACCCTCATTGGGACTTGTGGGGCACCTTCTCTTCCTCACTCTCTTTTTCATGTACATCCATAAGGGGAGCAGGTTTTTGTTCTGCCATAAGCACCCCACCATGATATACTCCTTTGTCAGAATCCCAAAAGCAATGGGTCCAACTGGAGCATGGACTGAAACCTCTAAACCTGTAATCCCAAATCAACATTTTTTCCTTATAAGCTGATGATCTTGGTTATTCATTAGAGTAATGGAAAACTGACCATGATTCACAGTTGAATCAGCAGACTGAATAAAGAAGATCCCTTCATCATCAGTGTGAGGACATCATACAATTCACTGAGGGCCCAGTAGAACAGAATGGTAGAGGAAGGAGAAACTTTCTCTCTCTCTCTCTCTCTCTCTCTCTCTCTCTCTCTCTCTCTCTCTCTCTCTCTCTCTCTCTCCTTGAGCTGAAATATCCATTTTCTCCAGTCTTTAGATATTGAAGTTTCTGGCTGTCAGGCCTTCAACTTAGACTGAACTACCCTGGCTTTCCTGGTTTTCTAGTTTGCAGACAGTATTATCCTGGGACTGCTCTATAATCAGTTGGGCTAACTCCCATACTGAAGCTCCTCCTATATACATATATGTCCTATTTGTACCATTAATCTGGAGATCCCTGTCTAATACAGATCCTAAACACATACAAGGAAGAGTGAAAAGCAGCAAGAGCAGGATCTAGAAAGCAATAGAGCAGACTTCAAATATGTATGGGAAATGTATTCTATCCCCAAATCCCAGGCTGGAAGGTTCTCAATAAAGTATTAGGGTAGAAATTTAAAAGCCTAAAAGGAAAAAAAACCAATAACACTAATAAAACAGGTACCACACATCTTTTTCTTTTTTTCCCTTCTTTCTAGAAAGAAACTGAAGGATATCCTCCAACCTAATTTTGGTAGCAATTCAACAAAAAGAAAGATAACTCAGTAAGGTAGGGGAAGAAATGAAGGGAATTTCTAGAATGATGACTAATTTCACTATTCTATTGGTGTTTCTCTTTTTTGAAGTCCCTCTTCTTTCTTATTTTCTCTCTAGCTTCCACATATAATGGAAAATACAACCCTTGACTTTCTGAGACTGGCCAATGTCACTTAGCATAATGTTCTCAAGTTCTATCCATTTTCCTACAAATGATATAGTTTTGTTCTTCTTTATCATTGAATAAAGCTTTATTATTATCAGGGCATTAGTACCACCACAGGAGCCCCTTTCCTTATTACATCTCTTCTTCCTTCTTTTTTTTCCTGCCTGAAACATTTATACAATTCCAAAAGTAGAAAACCTAACTTACTGGCAATAAGAACAAAACCCACAGGGCAAAAGTAAGAGAACAGAAAAATAAAAAAGAACCTGGGTCTCTGAAGACAATATAAAGTAACTATATCAGCACTTGGCTGTCTGAAAGCCACTCTTCAGAGTCTTTTCTCTTATTTGCAGCCGAGCACATTGTTAAATTATACAATACTACATGTAGACATAGCTTCAAACTATAACAGAAAAAGGGGGGCAGCATAATGTTGATATTAGCATTTTTTAAGCAAAATTCTTAACAGGCATTCTAAGAAGCCAATAATTTTTATTGAGAGATGTCAATTCATGTACATTACTTTAAACATGTAAAAATACCTGGAAGATATTTTAACTGTAGCCTCTAGGATATTGGATGGGGGTGGGGGTAAAGATACTATATTTTGTTAGATCTTTGTTCAACTCAGGCTGCTATAAAAAAATACCACAGACTGAGTGATTTGTGTTAGTTACCTTTGCATTACTGTGACAGAACACTTGAGAAAAACAACTCAAAGGAGGAAAGATATATTTTGAACCATGGTTTCAGACCGTGGTTAGCTGGTTCTATCACTTTGGGAGATGGCAGGAAAGGCCATCATGATGGAAGAGTGTGGCAACCAGGAAGCAGAGAGAGGGAGAAGGGGTGCTAGGGACAAAACAGAGTCCCCAAGAACATACCCCCAAGGACCTACTCGCTTAAACTAGGCCATACCTCCTAGAGTTGCCACCACCTCCCAGTAGTCAATTCAGCTATGGACCCATCCATGGACTAATCCACTGATGAGGTTAGTCCC